>CABFOS010060754.1:3676-14425 GCA_900660315.1 Diretmoides pauciradiatus | reverse complement strand
CAACATTATTTTTGCAAGGATCTTGCCAGCAATAGAGAGCAAAGAGATGCCACGGCTGTTACCACAGGATGACTTGTCTCCCTTCTTCTTGTAAATGGTGACAATATTACTGTCTTTCCATTCTTGGGGAAGTGTCTCGTTTTGCCAGATCTTGCAGATGAGACATCTATTACATATACATCAATCTATATCAATTATATGTGTCATATGTATCTATATGCATACTAATTTTATACCAAATATATTATATAAAACATTATATTTTACACCCAATATCTATGCAAGTATTATCTATTACTATATTACAGCAAGTATAATATCTAAGAATAATATCTATACAGGTATATATCTATTACTATATTACAGCAAGTATAATATCTAAGAATAATATCTATACAGGTATATATCTATTACTATATTACGGCAAATATCAATAAGTATAATTCAACATGATATATGTTATATATGTATATAAAAGTTAGCTAATGTTAACTAGTATCTATCTTGCCCCCCCCCAGCAAAAACATTAAACGTTTAATTTCACTATTATTTCAATCCATAGCAGTTATTAGGAAAAATGTATGATGTCTATTTTGTTCCCAGGTTTCATTGGCTCCACTAACCACTTTCCCTCTCACCTTTTATTTATTTTTTCTCTATTAAAGTTGTTTTTATCTTGTTCTGTAAAGCGTCTTTGAGCACTAGGAAAAGCGCTATATAAAACCGATGTATTATTATTATTATTATTATTTATTTTTACCCACCTATAGTATACACAATTATGTAATTCTGTACCTAGTCATATCTAAAAACAAAACCCCATCAGATAGGGTTCCTTGGGATGAAATCAGACTGGGGGTCTGTGGTCTAATGCATATATATTTGAAGGTTGACGCTTTGGAAACCCCTGGCTTGCATGATTGTCTCTGAGCAGCAATGTCTATTGTTTCAGTCGGGAATAGGTAAGCTTTTGCAGCAATTTAATACAAGTAATGATCAACATAACAGTAACATGTTTCTGTACAGATGGTGGGATGAATTCCAGATGCTCACCTAAACAATCAGGATTGACCCCGCCTCTTCAAGTACCACGGGGACCCCTCAGATGTACAGACATATGCAGTGTTTACAGCCAGCCGCTTCCCTACAGCAGTGACATACACCATGGAAGCCAGGAGCGATACAAAGAGATGGTCAAACCGGTTCAAGCACCCAGATGTGAGTACAGCAGACATTAAGGGTCTGGTGCAATTAAAATCAAATCAAAAAGTCTTGACTTGTTTTCTTTGTGAGGACTTCAAACTGTTTGGAAGCTATGATGAGAAATGAAAATAATTTGTCTTGGACTCATCTCTTCTCTAGCCCCTAACTAGCTGTACTCAGTTCCTCTGACGAGCAACCAGCAGTATGGATGGCTGGTATCTAAGGAACAGAGTCCTGAAGCCTGGGCCCAAGTCAGACGGTTTCCCCGGAAGCACAGTGAGATGACCAAGTGGGTGGAATATCTAAATCTGATTTTTCAACTTTTTCATAGTATCTAGATTGCTGTGATTGTCGACCACATGTTTATTTCACAGGTTTGTAATAAATATGTCAATGTCGGACCGGGAGTTCAGCCTGTTCTAATAACCTCCAAGGTTTGTTTCTTATCTGGTCAAATACGGAGGTCCAGTACACATGTGCACAGCTGCAATTTTGATGTAAATCCCCAATATTAAACCGATAGCAGATTCAGTTTTGGAGCTTTTCTATACTTGATTTTGTTTTGGTTTGCTGGAGGAAACTAGAAGGCTAAAAAATAAAATCACCATTGTACCATGAAAAAAGATGATCACACAAATCTAAAACAAAAAGAATACATTTGTATATTAGAAATGTAGTTTTCCATATGCCATATATCATCTTGCGACCCTGCAGGGTGAGACACACACACAGAGTGTGGTGGAAATGGTGAGATTTTGCTGTCCCCTATTGGTATGAAACAATAATGCCTACTTCTGAATTTTGGAGGATAATGTACTTAATGTGTCATTTCATTATACAAACATATGTGTTAAAAACATTTCAACCAAATTGTGCTCAATTTCATACCTCAGAATTTCTGTTTTTACTTGATTTTTTTGCATGATTTTTAAAACGATGTTGTCATGTGGTTATAGCTGCTTTTAGTGAAAAGACAGCGTTGATTATTAATTATTTTTAAGATATGGAAGAAAATTGAGGAAATGTTTGTGGATGATGCGTAATGTTTCAGTAATAAGTCATCACTCACAATCTTTCAGTAGCACATGGGGTTTGTTCGATTGTTTAGGTAGGTACAGTATTGAATGAATTGCAAATTAGCTGCCAGTAGATAAATTCTCATTAGGGTACTGGTGAAAAGAGAAGACCCAATGTATACAATTAACTGCACACTGCTTTTGTTATTTAGACTTTGAGTTTGAATCCTGTATGGGTATATTCATATATTCATGTGTTATAAGAGTAGAGTGGAGAGTTTGATGGAGGCCTAGGAGGTTATTGCTTCCAGAGTGAGCTCGGCCCCTGGACCATGTAGTGCCCCAAACGTCTCTACCGGTTGTGGTGCAGTCTGAAAGTGGTCTGATGGATCAGGAAGCACAACAGTGGAGGTTTTCAGAGGTTGTCTGGCTTTCCAACGAGGACAATTCAAGAAACACTGTGACACTGATTTACTTTTCAGTTTGCCACGGTGCATTCAACACACAGGAGTGGTTTCTCTCTCATCATGGGAAGGCTGTTCTGTAACTGGACCTCATCAATGCTAATTGATCCATACCCGTTAAGCTAGTGGAAAAAGAGTAAGATTGGTACCATGTCCCAAGTCACATCAGGGAGCTCATTGTGGACTATTATAACAGCTCAGTGACAACTGTATGTGAAGTGCATCAGTTGGGGATCATTATTGACCCTGTCTAGCATCTGAAAGCCTCTCAGAACCTTCTTGGATGACTATGACTGTTTAAACTCCCCATCCAAATAAGCATATGTGGCAACTGTGAAGGGAGCCAGGCCTTTTCTTAACCCGTTTCTATTCATTTCACAATAAAATCGTCAGTGGGATATTCTCTCGTTTTCATGTTGGAATATTGTACGACCAAACGACTTACTTCCTGCCCATTTTAATTACGAAGCCTTTCTTTCTTTCTATCTATCTATCTATCCATCTATCTATCTATCTATCTATCTATCTATCTATCTATCTATCTATCTGTTTATCTATCTATCTTATTTGTGCTATTATTTATGGATCATTGTCCATGAGTTCAGTGACTCCCTGTGTACTTGTAGTGGTCTGTGTGAGAGACATTCTACCCACGTCCAAAGCCAGGATGTTGTTTCCAGTTACAGGGACATTGAGTAAGCCAGTCAGCACACGCAGCAGTCTCATTGAATGCTTTTAAAAATTCACAGGATCTAGCTGTAGCTATACAGCATGTATACACTGAACACTGAAGCTCCGTGCTAGTACTGAGGATAGAACACTACTTTGCATTACTGTATGTATGAGTATTACATAACTTAAACTAAATATATCACATGCCTCTGTTGCGATTAGCCGCTGGACATACATGTTTGAAGCATATTAAGAACCATAAGATTAGTAATTATATTACCACACAAAACAGCCGTTGATTTTTTTAATTCTTTTTCTTCAAGGGGAAATGTTATTTTTCTCTTTGTCATAGTCCTCAACTCTTCTTGTCCTTCACCTCTGCAAAACACTCCCCTTTCAACTCCTTCAACTCAGGGAAAATACAAATAAAACAAAACAAATACGGAAGGATTCATCAGGCCTGAGCAAAACACTGTTTCAGTAGTATGGGGACGACCTTCCTCCCCTCTCCTGTTCCCTCAAAACATCCCAAGGGTTAACAATCAACACAAATCTATGGACAGCCAATAGAAATAGAATACATACAATGCACATTTTAATAAACTCATGTCCATTCTATAAATTCTTTTCTTTATATGAACCACTCTTCATTGGTCACAGTTCACTTGATAGGTTGTGATCCAAACTCTACTGCTCCCTGGTTCTCCCACTAGGCCAAATATCATTGGAGGGACCAATAGCACAAGGCTGCATGAGCTGGCTTTGGTACAAACATGATCAACTGTTGGTTGCCATTGAGAGTGGTGGAAGAACTAAGTCAGGGCTGATTTTGTTTTGTTTTTCAATTAAGAAGAGTTAAGGGTACTCCTTTAAAAGTGTTGGACAAACCGAGATCATTGTAATGATGTGAATGTTTACTGAAAATACTGTTTGATGAGCCCTCATCCCTTTCTCTCCCTCCAGATATCAGCAGTCCAGATAGGCTAAGTAGGCACAATTCCTGTTCAGTGTTCCCCTATGATTTGTTTTATATTAACTTAAGGCAATCAAACTTAGCAATAAGTCCTTCTAGTTTCTTGAAAGACTGATTGGAGGAAAACATAAAACAAATATCTGTATTAATCTTGCCTTGTCCTCTTCTCTACATAGTCTAATACCTGTGGTGTGGTTTTGTACTGTCCTTTGTTAAGTCTAATTAAGAAGAGGTTTAAGGCATGGTAGGGAGAGGTCACATTAAAGCCTGACTGAGTTACAATACTGCAGTAGTGGCATAAATAAAAAGTACAGTGAATCATCTGTGTATGTGTTTACTGCTATGCTTTTGTGAGCATACACCACTTGGGTTCTGCTGCAAAGGCAGCTAATGGTTATTACTATACATGATCATGTCCATCACCAGTTGAAATACTGTATTGTACATTTAACAGCAGACTAAGTTGGCTGCAGTTGATCAGTTGGTACCAGTGAGCTTGAGCTTTACATCTGGTATTTTACAAGAAAGCGTGCTGGTCTTTGATCCTTTTCATTGGAATGGAATCATCATTATAAGCATAATAATTAATCAGAATCATCATAATAATAACAACATTAAGAATATACAAATGATGGATACAGAAGTGATACAAAATACCCAACGTTAAAACAAAAATAAATGAAATCAAGATACCACAATCAGACATGCTTCAGAGCAGTTATGTTTGGCAAGAAAGCAGTTTTGTTGTATCATATAAACCTCACAGTGAAAATAGTTATGCCCCTTCAGGATTACAAAGCACAGTATTCAGTCATAATCGATATATCATATATTTCTTTCCTTCATATATTTCTTCTTCATAGAAGATTCAAGCTGTGTGGTACCACTGTTTTCCCCTGATGGCTCTGGAACATCTGGTTGAGCTACTGTAAGTTCCCTCATTTCCATTTACACCAAAAATACTTCTTTGTAAGGGAAGGAGCAGTTAATGACCGTCTACTGTTATGGCTGAAACCAGTTGTCTATTGGCTGCTCAAGCTCTAAGGAACCAATCTGACATGGAATGAGAACGATGAAGATCATATTCCTAGGTGGAGCTATTTCTACTCCTCCAAGAGCTGAGATAAAAATACAGATTTACATTCTCACTCTTCAGTCATTTGGTCTAGAGGTCGAGGGCAGCATCATCTTCCAGATAGTTGATGTGATCAGCTCTGTTCTGGCTGAATGATAGACAAAACTAATTAAGTAATTGTACATATTTGATGAAAACAATGGAGCAGCCTTTGCTGCCAGCAGTGGGGCACTGACTGAGTGTAGGCCCACTGCCCAGCAACAGAGTTGGTGATCATTGCTGACTTTAGGGAGAACATAACAGACATGTCTTGTCTTGTTTTTAGTAAATACTTTAGTCTTTGGTCAATATTTTCCTCCTCAATTTATACATATATTCATACACACACAAATATGCAAGTACATACACACTTATAAACGTGTAATAAACTGGATATTTGTGCACATATGTATTCACACTTTTCATAAAGGACCTTTTGCACAAAACATCAAGATTGAAATAAATAATTAATCCAGAAACAAAATATGAGTACCTGTTCATAATTCTTGTGAAACAAAAATGACTGAAAAAAACCCACACAAAATAAAATAAAATAAAAATAAAAAGTAGCCTTATGTACAGCGTTTATCTTCTTTTGACACAGGCTAAAAGGCGTTGTTTAAATAAACAGACTTTGCATCTTTCAAGAAGCCTGAGAGAGAGGCTAGACGTGAGAAAAACACTTGTCCTTCCATGTGTATGTGGGCCAAAATGGCTTTCAAACAAGTACATTTTCCTCTCATCAAGAACACTTTCCTTCATAAAGTCTCAAAGTTTTTTCCTCTTTGCTCGGAATTCAAGTGGTGGCATTGCTAGTGATTAGCCATTCGCTCACAACGTGAGTCCTCACTCAGTGGTGCTGTGTCCTTGCAGTAGGGATCATCCCTACAACTGCTGCTGTCATGGCTGCTAACTGTTAGGCGGTCCATCATTTAGGAAGTAGGTTGTCATTTCCCCTTTACCTTTGACCTTAACAACTCCACGACACTCAAGCACATACCCTTTGTTTGCAAGCACCTGGTAGAGGTCTGTAGTCACCTGTGGGCAGAATGGGAAAATGAAAAATGACATGTTGTTGGTTGTTTGCTTAGCTGATAAATGCATTCTGTTACTATCCTACAATATAGAAGTGCATGACCCCTACCTGTATGCAGTCAGGTACTCCTGTGCTGTCCATACGACTGGCCACATTGACTGTGTTTCCCCATATATCATATTGTGGCTTCCGTGCCCCAATAACACCTGCTACCACTGGTCCAATGTTCAGACCTGGTAACAAAAAAATAAAACATACAGACATTATTCTATTACTCAAAGTAGCTATTTTACCTGCTTACTATGTCACAAGCATTTTGACTGATTTCTGCATGGTGTCAAAGAGAGAGAGTGGTTACTTCCCCTTACCTATCTTCATCTGGAAGTTGTTGAAGGAATGCTCATTGATGTACTTCATCTGTTCCCTCAGTCTCATAGAGTAGTCGGCCAGTGCAATAATGTGGGAACGGCCCTCCTTGTCGTAAGTGGAGTCATTGAGACCAGAGGCTGCCATGTAGGTGGAACCGATAGTCTTGATCTTCTCCAGTTGCCTGTACTTCTCTTCACTGATGATCTGAGATGAGGACAAAAAAAGGCCAGGTTTACATTTACCACAGCGAAACACAACTGACAAACGACGAAGGCACACTGAGCATATAAATACCCACACTCCTGATCTTTACCTCGTCAAAGTCGGCGATGATCTCGTTGAGCAGCCGCAGACACTCGACTCCCTCGTTGTTGGCCTCCAGCTCCACATAAAACTCTGAGAAGTTACTGATGGAGGCGAACATGACGGCCACACACTCACAGGACTGGTAGTACAGCTCGTCGTTACGCCGCTCACGTGCCAAGAAGTGGGCAGCCACGTCCTTGGGCAGAATATTATGGAGAAGACGCCGATTGTAGGCCTGCAGCTCCTCCATCTCCTCTTTCTCCTCTGTGGCCTGAGAGAGGAGGACAAGGAGATCTGGATGTTGGAAAATGTTTGACTACCCGAACAGTTTTATTAGACATATTCAATGTGTATGAGTGTTTAAGTGTATACTTAAGCTGCAGACTGCAGATATTTACCCTAATATAAGCAAAAGGTATTAATAAATCATATCGATGTGAGGCTTTCCATTAGTTTGTTTATTGCTGCAGATTTTTGAGGCTTTTGAACAGTGTTTAACATGGTAAGATGATGCCCTCTAGCAGGTGCTGTAGATACCTGTAGTTTCCAGAGGAAGTCGAGGCGTGCGGTAGATTCAACCTGCTGGGCGTGCAGGTACAGTGCCAGGACAAAGACTGTGAGGATCACTGGTGTCATGACCCTCAGGGACACTTTGGTCACAACAAATGGGCTGTAAAGTGATGGGCCACAGGTCAGATTATGGTAAGACAGATTTTGTGACATGGAAAGTAAATGTGGGGTAAATGGGTGTGGGAGATGAATGTCTTTAAAGAGTGTAATCTTACCACTGGTCTGTAGTTTCATTGAAACTGGACCTAAGTGTTAAGAAACATTGAAATACTCATTACACATTTAAAGGTGCAGGGACGTAGTAAAGTGGTTTGATACAAAACACAAATATAAATGCTTACCATTGAGCAGTAGTTTCATTGAAATCACTAGAAAGGGAAAAAATAGCATCAGAACACCTAGATAGTGAAATAACCAAATTCTTCAGTAGGATAATTAGAATATAAATGTATTTTCAGAGTCAGATACTTTGATTCAAAGCAGAAAAAGGGACAAGATACAAGCCTCGCAATCAAGATAAATCCCGTCAAGACTCAATGAATCACATTTCCATGTCCAGATTGAAAAAAATCAATGAATGTACAAATACCTATGAAACTAAAGATATATGTTGATAAAAATGTCTCTTTTATGTCTGATTTTAAACGTAAAAATGTCCTTCTCTCCTAGGCATTCAGCCTGCAGCACTTACAGGGCATTGGAGGTGACGAAGAGGTCTGCGTTGTCGAACAGTGCTACCTGTGGCCACTCCACCAGCAGCAGGAAGGTGAGCTGGATGAGCAGCATGAGGACCAGCTTCCCTATGCTGCTGATCTGCAGGAACACTGAGCAGGCCAGCAGCGTCAGCAGCACACTATAGCTGAAATACTGACACACACAGGACAGCGCCATTACTGATGGGCAATATCAATGTTATAACTCACATTGATCACAAACTGAAATTGGGAGTCCAGTCGCATAGGGCGCACTGAAGTAGCATGAAAATACACAAGGATTAAACAGATGCTCACCTCAGGAAAGGGACAGGAGGGGCCTCGGCTAGGACAGATCTCTAGACCCCCTTCCATAGACACATTCAAGCTGCGGATCAGACAGGGCGTCACCATGGCAGCAGAAGTGTTCAGCTTCTCGGCAACACAATCCGCCAAGCTCTTGGTGTCACAGGCAAACTACAGCCCAGGTGACAAACACACACACACACACATACAATATATTCACGAGTGGACAAGGTTGACTGCATGTATGGCTGGTATATGTTTAACGTCTACATTTAGTCGTACCATATTGACAAAGGCAGAGATGAAGACGAGGATAATGGTAAATACTCCAACCAGGGTGCTGTTGGTGCGAGACTGGACAATCTTCTTTGAAACAGTCTGCATGGCAGCTGGAAAGAGCTGCAAGAGGAGGAGAATAAAGATGTTTTAAAAATGAAATAGACAGTGAATGCATGTACATATTGTGTTTTAGCAGCCCTATTACCTTAATGCAAGAGTATATGGCACAGATGAAGAGGATGTTGGCAAGTATGATGAAGATACTGATGTAGATTCCCAGCATGACTGGGGTGCTGCAAGGAAGAACAAAGAGATAAGTTTCCACACATACTAGAAGATATATATGCACTAAAGTCTGTATTTATATGGTTTTCTGTGTGAATACAGAGTGTGTGTGTGCGTGGTGTGTGTGCATGGCAAGAGTTACTCACTGTGGAAAGACAACAATCTGTATGAAGGATATGAAGCAGAACACTAGTAGAGTACAGGCAACGTAACCTCCAAAGCGATCGTCCACCTTCTTTGAATACTACAACAGAAACAAACGAGGGAGTGAGACAGGCAGTTGACATCTCCATACATACACTATATTAAATCTGTGGCCTTTAATTAAAAGGCATAAGAATACAAGGAGTCCAAGTTCCAACCTTTTTCTCCAAGCTGGGGGTCTGGAAGGTGAGTAGGAACTTCTTAACGTGGTCTTTCCTAAGTTGGTCAATGCTGCGAGCATCAATGGCTCGTCCCAGAAATTCGTCCACCTCGTCCTCCGGGTTCATGGCCTCCTGAACACCACGACTAGAAAAAGAATCAGGGACAGAGAGAGACAGAGAGAGGGAGCAAGAGGAGAGAAACAGAGGTAAGTAAAGGGGTCAACATATCCAGTAAACCTAGAGCACCTATCTAATGTGTACGCGTCAGTAAAGAAATAGCCGACACTCACTTGTCTTTACTGGAGGTCTCGTCAATTCCCTGAAGAGGAGAAAGGAAGTGGCGATCAGAGCTGGTCTATAAAGAGTTGCAGTCTGACATTGTCAACATGAACATGCTCACAAGTCTCACCATTTGCCTGAAGACCTTGGAGTCTTTGGTCCTGGAGAAAGTCCTGTCAGGAACCCAGCGTGGCATCAGACCCTCATTAGAGTTGGCCCTCGTCCGCTGCATCTTCGCCATCATGGCCTTCTCCTCTTTCTGCACAGAGAGAAGAACACGAAGGCTCCAACAACTCTTCTCATGAAACACACAATGCCTCATTAGAATGACTGGACAATATTGTGTGTGTGTGTTTTGGGCACTGACCCGTTTCTGGCTGCAGCCGAGGACCAGAAAGGTCTCGATGCTGTTCTCCTTCAGATACGCATTCCTTTCCCCTCCGAAACCCGGCTCCACCTCGTAGTCTCCGTTCAGATACTGCAACGTGGCCTTGGTGATGTGGATCCGCCTAGCAGGAAGGTCAAGACAAGGTATTCTGTCTTAGTCCTGCGTGTGTGTGTGTGTGTGTGTGTGTGTGTGCGTGTGTGTGTTGCTTATTCCCCTCACCCTGCTTTGCCTCCTGCCTCCATGTGGTTGGCCAGTGTGACATCATTAGACCACACATCAAACTGCCACTTCCTGAGTCCCAGCACCCCGCAGTGTACACGGCCACTGTGAATGCCCACGCGCATGTTAACATTGACGCCTGTCACCTCGCGCACCAGCCTGCAGAGACACAAAGAAGAAGTAGATCAGTGTCTTCTCTGCATCACGGCAGAG
>CABFOS010060637.1:4005-17802 GCA_900660315.1 Diretmoides pauciradiatus | reverse complement strand
CTGGCCCTTTCTATAAAGTGCAGATGTGTGTGTAGACCAGTCCAGTTTATTGTTCAGGTGAACACCCAGGTACTTATAAGAGGTCACCCTCTCAATGTCCATTCCCTGGATGTTCACCGGTGTCGGGGGGACTGTGTGCCTGCGGAAATCCACCACCAGTTCCTTGGTTTTCCCCGCGTTGATCTGGAGGTGGTTCCGCTGGCAACACTCCACAAAGTTCTGAGTAAGTCCTCTGTACTCCCTGTCGTCCTCATCCGTTATGAGGCCAACAATCGCGGAGTCGTCAGAGAACTTCTGCAGGTGACAGGTGGGTGTGTTGTGTGTGAAGTCCGCAGTGTAGACGGTGAAGAGAAACGGCACCAGGACCGTTCCCTGCGGGGCCCCCGTACTGCAGACAACTGTGTCGGACACACAGTCCCGAGTCCTCACGTACTGTCGCCGGTTGGTGAGGTAGTCCAGGATCCAGGAGGTGAGATGGTGGTCCACTCCTATGTCCTCCAGCTTGTCCCCCAAGGTCGCAGGCTGGATCGTGTTTCGTCTCCCATTCATAAATATGCTCACAGGATTAGGCAAGAACGGTGGATAACACACTTAATATAGCTGAGATTAACCTGCTGAAACTTGAAACTTGTCTCCCGTTGGCTATTGGCAGTTCGCTGATCTGGTCGCTGATGGCGGTTCTCTGATCTGCACACACCGAAAGACTTGCAGATGTCGGATCATGCATGTCTGACTCAAGTAGGGTGGTTAAGATGGAATCTGTAAACCCCTCAGACTAACAGATAATCTCTGCCGACCATTGATCCCAAACAATCATCTGACTTTAGATTTTCCTTCTGATTTCTGGGATTGGCAAATCTGGTGTAAATTGACACAGGATTATTAGAAGAGACCCATACAAAACAGACATAGGTTAGGAAAAGCTGCTTCAGACATGCCAGGAATAACATTCATTTATTAACATAAAATAAGTGTTGTCCCCCCATGATGCAGAGGTGATTACACACATTTATAGCCACTAGTGAAATCCCAAGCATTCCCTCGGGTGCCAGAAAAAGTGATGGCTACAGTGTGAAGAGAATGGCATTTCTATTACAGGATGATGGGATTTGTCTACAACGAGCTCCAGGTAGGACAGATGTCACTGTGTCACTTGTCCATCGCTTTACACCTCCCAGAAATGGCTGCCTCAAATTGCCACCAAGTGAGAGACACATCACTGTCTTACTCATGAGGTCATGTAGAGGTCAGTGTGACGTACCACTGAGATGACAGTTTTTCACAATTGTTTACACAGGTTTTCTTGTGCCCTGATCTCATCTGAGACAACTGTCCTTCCTAGTTGTCCTCTTCCTCTCAGTCCTTGACCTCTAGCTCTTGCTTCACCATTGACCTTTCCTTCAAACCAGCAGAGCTCACTTGTGGCCTTTTTATAGTCCTAAGGCTCTGATTTCTAAGTGAAAAAGAGTGGATGTTGCCGGTTGGTTGGCATTTTGATTGGTGTTGCTTTTCAAAGAGATTTTAAGTCTGAATGTTGTGCCTAATGTAGAGGACTGTATAGTGTTTTGAAAAAAAAGTGTGATTTAGAATTGAAAACTGAGTGTAAAGCAGAACTTGTGCTTGCACTTTTGCAGACTTGGTTTAGGGATTTGGTACATGAGTTTCAGGTTTCGGTGATTGCGTTTCAAGTTCCAATTTTAGTGTGTAAACTCCAGGAGAGAGATTACAGTAAGACCAGGCCACAGACAGCTCGTGTGTGTGTGTATGTGTGTGTGTGTGTGGTTGCTCCTGCCTAGTGCAGCTGACGCCTCCGATGACAGTGTGAATTAGCATCAGATGAGGACATGACATGACTCAACTTTTGCACCTCTCAGCTCTGAATCCAATAGCGTTCTCAGTTCAATCTCCCGAAAAGCAGAACGGGAAAGGTCTAGAGAGGAAATGGAGAACTTGTGTGGTGAGCTCATTAAAAAGGTACCCATTGTTCAGTAGCGTGAAAGTGAACACAGAGAGGGAGAATGAGACAAGTTCTTTATTGTTGCAGAGTATAAAACCTAACAGACACTCAGGGCTTGTTATGGGTGAAATGTTACAACCCATAAATGAACAAAGCCTTTCTGTAGTTACAAAAACATGCAGAGTGTATTTCTTAGACTCTTTTTTGTTGCGAGACTGAAATCTATCTGTCAGGGAACTGCCAAGTTAGTCGAAATACTGTAGGATTCAGGCGCTTTCCCCAAATTGTTGCTGCGACAACTGGAATTCTGGAATTACTGTATTCTACCATGCGAAGACTGCATGACTCTTCTCGGTTACTCAGGTATGATACCACTGATACCAAGATTACCAAGGGATACGCTTCCGCAGGTCATTATAATTAGAGAGAAACAAAACTCATTCATTAAATCAACATCACCTAAAGATAAAGTACTGGCTCGTTTGTCTTTGTGAAAATGATCTCCAATTAAACCTGCATCATACTGACAGTAAATTATGGCAGATCAGTCACTGAGTCAAGCACTTAGTTGTTATTCAGTCACATCTAAATAGACAGTGGCGTCTTTTACGTCTATGCCTGCATCAAATTAAAAGCTGTTGATATGCATGTCACACGCTTTCTTGTGCAATTATCATAATCAACATTATTTGCTTGTGACAGTGTGTCAATAATGCCAACATCTCAATTCATAATAGGCACTTGCAGGCTGGTTAGCACAGGATAGGTTACCCATCTAAGTGAGTACCTGATATCTTGTATTTTGAGAGTCCTACTGTACACAACATGGCCTAATGTTCATCATTCAATATCTCTTAAATATAGAGGATCCAATCTGCAAAAGCCTTTTATCATTAGTTATCAGCATTATGATCATTTAGCCAAACAATACTGAAATTACTAAAGGATCCATTCTTTTTCTTCAATTGATATCTCACTATGTTCCAGTGCTACCCACTGAATATTTGAACACATCTCCATGCTGCATCTTACACTGACGCCATATGAAATGTTTCCCATCATATATTCTTATGGCTCCGTGTGGTCGCATCCAAAGCAGTTTGACTCTGGGATCAACTAAATGTGCATGTCACTTTCCTATCGTCTCTGGGACATCAGCGGAGGCCGGGTCTGATTTGATCCGTCAGTCTGTAGATGGCTGCTTGCCAAGCGTAATTCTAGAGGGTCCCTCAGTTTGATGCTGGGACACTGGGATGGGTTGTTCTGCATCCAGAATTCACATCACGTTTGTGTCAGAGACGTTTCCATTACCTGACAGGAGAGCCAGAGTGCTTGGCTATGATCCCTATGGCAACGTGACACATGTAGAGACTACGCCAGATAAGATGAAGATGTGAGATAATGTGACATGAAGCACTCTTTTACTCTACTAGCAGAAAAGAGATATTATAGAGTCCATGCAAATACATTTGGGTTTTGTCACAAAATTAGACATCCACCATCTCAAACAAACAAACAATGGCACTCTTTGAATAAAGTGCTGTGTGAAGATACTTTTGAACTATTAAACTATTTGTAATATTATAGCATATATTTACATATTTACAACTGCTACAGACATTTTCACTTTTTCAGGCATACCAGGTTACGAGGTTACGTCATCACTGAAAATGGCAGCGGAAACATTCAGGGTTCCCCTGTTGCACTGATGAGTGAGCTGACAGATTTTGCCTTGTATGTACGATACCGGAATAGGAGGCATCATCTAGCTATAACAATGGTTAAATTTTGACAATTCTTTTACATAATCAGGGCCACTTTGGCGGGTGACATAATTATAGTGCTCTCAAAAGGCATCTGAATATAATAAACTCATTGCAATGTGACACTGTGACCCTACAACTCCCATGAGCACTACATGCACACACTGTTTCTATTGGTCCATTCGTGTTTGGCTTATTGACCCTTCGCTAAGCCCCGCCCCTTTGTTGTTAGTTGCTACTCAGTCAAGCTGCTGTTAGAGCTAGCATGAAGCCCACAGTGCACCAGGGATTGACAACCTGAACAAGAAGCCGACCTGCGGTGGAGAAGCGATGCGGCGACACATAACAGGTGTAACAAAGCCAGGAGAGCAGACAACACACAAGAGAAAGTCTTTCTCTCGCTATTTTTTCAGTTTAGTTTTTAGATTGGATTATATTGTACTTTATTACTCCCCATGGGGAAATTGTTGCACTAAAGATTGTAAGAGTTAAAAAGGTACAGAGATAACGAAACACTATAAAATGAACAAGGAAATCACTCAAACAAACTAAACGTTTATCTTTTCAATTAATCTTCTGCCCCCTGAACCACTTTTATTATATGCAAAAAGCAGCTACTCTCTTTATGTCTTTGTCTTAATCTGTTGCAGGTTTTCATACAAAAGGAGCTTTACACACAACCTGACCAGAGCTGAATATTTGATGATTCACTGGTTCGGCCTACACCAATGATGGACAGGACACAGGAATAGGGTGCAGGGTATTTATTGACCAACAGGGAATGAAGCATAGGCAGTTAACATATGAATCGGTACACGTGCATTACTGGCGATTTGGCGTGGATGCACAGGGTGTGCGCTCGGCTAGGAGGTGGCAGGGAGTGAGCGCATGCTCAGGAGTGGCTGGTCCTCTGATCGACACCAGAGTGGCCGGCATCTTTTAGGGGCAGGGACAAAAATAGGGGCGGCTGGCCCCTCTGATGGATGCCAGAGTGGCCAGCAGGTGGGCAGGGGAAAGATAGGGGGAGCAAGGGGAGCCGAGCGCACGGAATGAGGGGCGCGACCCAACGTTGCGCCGGGGTATGGTAGCCCGTGAGAGGTGGGGGCGCGGCCCGGCATTGCGCCGGGGTATGGCAGCCCGTGGGAGGTGTAAAAGATAAAAGATTTCACGACTTAACAGTTATAACAGGTGTGGAGTCACAATTTTGATGCTCAATAAGTCTCTCAAACTCTACCCAGAACTTGTTTTGCAGAGAAATCCAAGAATGATATGAATGAAATAATAATGAATGGTACAATTATTATGCTACGTATGCATGTGGATTTGCGGAGTTGGGGATACAAAAAGGACTATGTTTTAAGAAGATTGTGGCATAAAATGTTTGAAACCCACTCCTACACACAAGATGAGCCCTGGTGGTGATGAGACCTATACAGAAATGTAAAAATAAGATACTGTATTTCTCTCCAAGATGGAAAACTGCACTGCTTCTAGTTTTTGGGAGTGTAGAAATGCATGTACTTAACTATTTTATACCTAAGCTTCAAAATGTCCATCTGGATACTGCGGCATGTTTACACCATGTCCTTGTTTCTGACATCTGAATTTTCTACTTTAAATGAGTTGGAAGGCCTTACCATTGTTTCCTCTTAGAAAAGCATCTCCATACTTGTTCTTGAGTTGACCGTTGACATACTCCTCTGTCTGTTCTATGGCAATGTTCATGTAGCCATCCAGACAGGCTAGGACACCTGGAGACACACATGCAAGGAGTAGTGTTTTAACATCACATAGTTGGGCTGCAGTGGGCTCTTGACTTCATTAACAAAGACACCAGGAAGCTGCTCATTACCAGCAGGATTAGCGTTACCTCTGTAATCGACACCAGAGTTCAGTTTGACCACCACAGGTCTCCCGATGATCTGCTTCAGGAAGTCACTTGGGGTCTGCTTTCTGAGACTCATCTTGCCTGCAGTCTGGGGGAGGAGGGTCCGAGAGACAGAGGGTTCACATCGGCTACATTAGAAAGCTACCAGCTAGCTCGCTAGGTAGCTAGATAACGGTTACTACCAGAGTCTCTGAAATAGATACGTTTCAAGTGAATATTGTGAATTGTTAAAGCGTGTTAGCCAATTCTTATCCGTACCTTGCTTGATACAAAGCAAAGAACATTGCTAACATTTACCCCCTATTTCTAGCTAACGTTACATGCGTAGTTCGCAGGCGCTAGTTAGCATAGCCAGCTAGCTGCTACAGTAGGTCTGTAAGTTGTACTGAAGGACGTGGAAAAGCTCACTGTTCCCGCACGTACATTAAGTAGGATTAAGATGCATTACATTGTATTTGGAAAAGCTTACTTATCATTACTATTGGCGTTTTAAAATAGCATTTCACCCACCTGGACGTTCGCTGAACGATTAGCTTGACATGCGCAGAAGTGACCAATCAGAACAAGTCATTTACTGGCTTCACGTGTACGGAGTCCGAAAGGAGGCAAAATACCTCATTTGTACTTTTTGCAAACTCTGTTGTCAGTTTTGTTGTAGTTCACAAAAGGTACCAATACAAGTCACTAGGGAGATGCTGGTGTTGAACTACAGATGAGAGTTGGAAGAAGGAGGAAGTGGTTTTAAGGGTTTAGGTTTATTTGGTTATGGGATATGCTGTCTCTTTCACTTGAACCAATATGTTGTTGTTGTTGTTGTTTTTCATTTTGCATTCTCTGACTTAGGACACAAACATATCACTGCTAATTATTATTTGCAATCTAAATACATTAAGCCACTGCAGAACATGTGTTTACATTTTCACAAGGAATGAGTAAAATAAAGTTTGCTTTCCAAATCAGACATAAGATGCATAGTGCATAGCAAAAACGTTGTCCTATGTGCTAATGCAGAGAATGTACAGAACACTGCAGGAACTGTGCATCTGTGTGATGGACATTGTCATCAGTAAAGGAGCAGGACATGTGGGCACGGGTCAGTGGGTGTTAGTAGGTAGCATCCAGTAGTACCTCCTTCACACTGTTCTCCTGCAAGGAGGTGTCCCTTTGGACAGACTTAAAGGGAAAACCCACCCTAAAACATGCTAACAGTTAAAATAAACAGCTATTGCCAATGTAGTGTTCGTGTAGTGCCAACATATTGTGTGTTGTTTTCTTTGTTGTTTGGTGGTGTTTTTCTCTATCCTGTTATAATTTGGCTATGTTTTATCCTGAATTTTATAACATTGCAATGTCTGTGTTCATGTAGTTATACCTTGCAGTCTGAAACTTTCCACTATGCCTTAAGAGATGCACATAGGGTGTTTATTAACTTTTGAGGGCCAGGCTGTGTGCTTAGTTGACCTTTAGGGGTCATGTGCCTAGCACTCTGTGCAGTTCTTCCTGTCAATTTATGCAACATAGTGTTCTTAATTAACCAGTGAGGGCCATGCAATGTGTCTAGTTTGACCTAGAAGCCATGAACCCAGAAGCTAGAACCATGCCTGAAACCCAACAACACATATTATACTATACAATGAGATCCAGAGGCGGACCCATTCACGTCTAGTAACTGACCAATCATACTCTTGCGTCTCCACCCATCCTATGGACGGAACCACCCACAGTCCAGAAGAGATAAAATGTCCACTTTATGATCAAAAGGCTTTGTCTTCAGATGCTGGTTCCTGCGGGAGCGTTTCTTTGACCCAGTTTTACTATGTAGTAAGCCTTTGAGAACCGTGCGGTCCATGGGCCAGGAGCCTGATTCCTGTTTCCTTAGCGTGAGGCAGCTTGATGTACAAGTACACCCCCTGGACATGACGCTAGTATGTCGCAGGGACTTTTACTATGTGTACTGTATAATTTACCTGTGACCATGAATAAATGCTCGTTGCTGACTTCAAGAAATTTCCGGATTGGATTCATTCTTGGGCAACCAATTAAAAGAACCGATCTAACAATCCCATAGATAACTTGCCATATGTAGACAATGTGACATCACGTCAAGATATTTCTAGTGCAGCTACAATGGAGGTTGATAGCAGACTATTTTCAACTATCTAAACATCAACAGCATTTGACACAATTTGATTTCAGCCAATAAGAAGGGCTTCCTAGACTCCCACTTTGCACGAACATTCAACAATCAACCTGGGAGAAATCCATCATAGAAGAGACACCATTATTTCTCTCGACAGTAGCCTCAATATACCACAATGCAATGCAGCAACAAGATATGTTGTGTTTTGAGTTTAGCACATCCTCCCTGTCCCCAGCATGTGAAGCTCTGTCTCTCTTTCTGTTGAGGAAGGATTTAATATCATTTGTTATGCATGGTTTGTTGTTTGGTAATACAGCAACTGTTTTCGTGGGAATCATACTGTAATGTTCACACAGACATTGATGTTGTCAGAAATGCAACAGGAGAGCCCTTCAGTCTGCTAACTGTGTGCCTTACAGAGCAGGTTCCAGACTGGGAGCTCAAAACAGTCGTGTAGAGCCTCAGTGGACTCCTGCTACCACACTCTCACAGTCTTGGTGGCAATGGGCTGGAGCTGGACAATGGACCTGTACCTGGTTACCAAATGTATCAGGTTGTGGTCTGATCTGCCAAGGGGGAAAAGAGCAATGGAGCTGTATGTGCCCTTAACATTTACATACAGTGAGTTTAGTGTCTTGTTCTCCCTGGTCAGATTGTAGGAAAGAGAGACATGGTTAAAGTATAGAAACATAAAAATTGTAATATCAACGCAATATTCTTCCTGATATTTGTCCAATACACATACACATATTGTGTCATTATAATGTTCCTATAAATTGCTATAAGGACTTACATATTTTTGGTGTGATATTTGTATCGAATCCACTATTCATTATCCATTTATTTTGAAGCTGCTTATCTGGATCGGGGTCATGATGTGTCAACAGGGCAAGCAGAGCAGCCCAGACATCCTTTTCCCCAGCAACGGCCTTCAGCTCTTCAAGGAGGATCCCCAAGGTGCTCCCAGGTCACCTACAAGGTGTAGTCTCTCCGGCGTGTCCTGGGTCTACCCTGGGGTTTCCTCCCAGTCAGTCGTGTCTGGGACACCTCCAAAGAGAGGCACCCGGGGGGGGGCATCCTTACCAGGGGCCTGAACCACCTCAACTGGCTTCTCTCAATGTGGAGGAGCAACGACTTGACACAGAGGTCAACCCAGATCGCTGCGTTTCCAAACCTAGCATGAATAGTGAGGCCAGCCACCCTGAAGAGAAACCTCATTTCGACCTGGAACTACCTTATCGTGGTGGAGGGGTTTGTACGCCTCAGTGACCCTGGGAGCAATGTCGTCGGGAGCCTTGTGCTTCTGGTAGAGACACTCAAGGTAAACTGGTCTCAGACGAAGGGCCAGAGAAATACCGAAGGAAACCTAGCCCAGAATATGCGGACACCAGCTCCCACTACAGGAGCCAGGCATGGAAGTGGTGCTCTCAACTTGTAGCTTGGCACAGCCCAAAAAAGCGACGTTTGATTGTTACTGTACCGTGATCCTCAAGGCAAAAGATAGGGGTTGGGTGCAATGCCCATCTGACAAAGGGCAGGGGCTGAGCAGATCTAGTGTCCTTTTGAAATCTAGGATTAGTACAGCTCTTAAGGCTAATGGTAAAATTCCTCTAAGTTTTAGGGTCTTTTCATTATTTTCTAAGATTGTTATGCTGTACTGTGAAGCATAAAGTGTATCATCTGATAAAACTCTGGATGCTGGGTGCATGACCCAAACACTGCCCAGCTTGGGAGGTACATAAAAAATAGTGTAGGAGAAAAGAGGGATGAGATGCTGTGGTGGAAGATAGAGGAGGATATAGGGAGGGTGAATGTGCCAGTACGTGTTGAGATGGGTTGGGGGGGGGAGACAGACAGAGAGAGAGAGAGAGAGAGAGAGAGAGAGAGAGAGAGAGAGCGAGAGAGAGCAAGGGGGAACCTGAGAGGTGGAATCATAAAGTACTTCTTGTGGTTAGACAGGTTGCTTGTTAGCAGGGCATGGCTAGCCCTGTGGAGGCTAGAGGTTAATTTGGTATCTGCTGCTGTGTTAAACTAAGGTCAGTACTACAAGTCCTTAAGTCATAAACAAGAGTGGTTAAGAGCCATGTATACACCTAGGCACTGGTTAATGAATATGCAATGAAGACTTTTTTTCCCCTTGTCCCCTGTTCTCTTTTTCGTTACTTGCTTTGAAGGAGATTTTGGAGAGAAAATATCTACAGTTTATCTCAGTGGCCTTCAAAGATTGACCTCAGTACACTTACACTTTAAACTTAGTTTTCCTTTGTTATGATAATACATGGCCTTAGACGTCACATCTTCAATGTGATTGGAATGCGGCATAGTCTTTATCCACTTTTCTCCCTGGATCCATCAATAATGTAATGCGTGATTTCTGGATGTAATTAAACCAATAATGTAATAATAGGCCGATAATGTAAAAAAAAAAAACTTGGGTTGGGTAATACAGCAGTGATGCTTGAAGTATATGGTTGGAGTATATGAAAGGAAATATATTGTAGTTCCCACAGATACATTCATGGCCTTTGGGCCTGTGATAAGCATGTTCTACTTTGAACTCCCAGGAAATCAATGCATGATAAAATTACAATAACAAAATAAAGGTAATTAAATTGAAATAAGGGTTAACTGTAAACATTGAAACTATGTTCTTAAATCATTTTCAACATCAAATAAATCTCCAGTTACATTTTTTTATTTTTACCATGGATCAGATGTCAATGATGACACCTATTCTATTTAGCCTATATATTATTTAGAAGGGAAATGCTTACACTAGGAGTAGGCCTGTAAAATGGCAAAAGCATTTTCACATTCACTACATATTAACTTTTAAAAAGTGAACTAAAAGTTACTAAACCAAAAGTTAAAAGAAGGCACTTGTACTTGTTTTTCACTTACCAACTAATCTGATTGTTATTTGTCACTTTTTAAAATGTACTTCTTAATAGATATCACTCATTCAACAATTAGTCTACTGTTCTTGTTTTTACAGGTCTATTTACTGTTTTTACAGGTAATTATTTGATACAGACATTGGTAGTCAGGTTTATTTACATCACTGCATTTTAGATATTAACTTTGCAGCCTTTACAAGTCTCTATTTAAATTAATATCATATTGAATCTTAATGGTCATTAATGATCGTAGCCATTGCTACTAGGCCACAAGGCTCTGGAGTGTCCTGTCTGAAGAGATCAGGCTTACAAGATCATGGTCTTCGTTTAAATCACTCACACTCATATTTTTATGTGTTTTTTTCTCCTGTGTTAATTGTGTCCGTTAATTTTCACACTGTATTATATTGTTGTTATGGTTATCAACTGTAAATTCCATTTACTGTTAATCTTTAAAAAATGTTTTAAATCACTCTTTACTTTCCTGGTTGTGGGGTACAGCACTATATTTATATTTATATATTTACTTTTGAAACGTGATATTTATATCATTTCCTCCATGATAATAATGATAATTGATGGTAACTACTCACATCAGACCAATGTGATTTGAAGCATTGAATATATACTGTCCAATCTGCATTTAATAAAGATCCATCTCAAGTAGAGAAACGTATATTTTAACTGTAGTGGCTTTTCATCAAGTCGTTCTGTATCATGTGATGGTCTGACCAGACAGTATAACAGTGGTCAGCTACAATGGACAACAGCAGTGCTGTCAATTCAGAAACAAATCCCTTCTCCATCTCCAGACCCCTTAACCCCTAGGGCCGGCCCAGTGAAATAGAAAGATTATGGTGGTGGGAGATGCTATTGTAATGGGGGAATGGACCAAGGGAGGGAGAGGCTTGGGGTGAGTGGGAATAGAGAGGGGAGCACCCTCTTGTATGTTGAAGCAATATGCAGGATGGGGAGGGGGGGTGCTGGATGTGGAGAAAGTCTAGACTGCACTGACCCTTCTGAAGCTAGGTTTTCTCTTCAGGTCAACCTTGATATGGAGAAGATAATGGAAAAGCTTGGGGGAGTTTTCAAATAAAGAAAAACAGATTGGTTGACAGAGTGTCCCCGTTCTTGCCTCTATCAAATCCCTAACTGTATGGAGGTAATAGCTTGGAAGTGATGGGCAACATTCCTTCCATCAAAAAGAGGCCAGGAAACCTCAGCTGCCACATCAAGTGGCTAGATGCTTGGATCCGTTGCATCTGCAGCACAGAGGGATGTTTTCAGTGGCCGATATGTTCAAAGCTCTCATGATGTCTGGCCACTGTCCATTCAACTGTACCTAGCACCAAAGGCACAAGACAGGTGGTCAGAACTTCAGGTCCATTACAACAGTTTTGAATATCATTGTCATAACAGGTAATCGGCCAATAAAGAACGAAGAGAATCATTTTATTGGCTGTAGTGGCCTACCCACAGGGATGCAATGTGTGCCCTGTGCTTTGTGTTTTGCACCTTATTATTTCCATGCCAATGACACATCTCTCGATTTCCACTTAATGACTCAGCTGTGAGCACTGACGGTTGACAGCGGTTGGCTGGCCTGGGGGCCTCATGGTGAGAAGGGAATGGTGCGAGGCAGACGAGGTGGGTTGTAATCACTCCCTGTAATTTGGAGGAAATCCACTGAGCCGCTCACAGTACAGATGAAAGCCCTCCTCTTGTTCCCTCTCTCCACAGCCACCAAGCTCCACTGCCTGCAAATGCCTGAAAAGAAAAGCTCTGAGAACCCAGTCTGCCTGGTTGGTGTCCCCCAGGGGTTAGTCCTGAGACCATCTCAAATCAGCTCCAGCCCCGGAGGCATGTTCTCTCCCTAAGGAGTGAGACCAGAGACAGACAGTCAGTCTGCCCATCCTCCACTGCATGGCCCAGGCGCAGGCAGCCAACATACAACTCTCCTGAGAACCTCCTTAGTGGAAGAGAGCTCAGTGGAGCTTATGCTGAGGGCTCTGCTTCTATCTATCTGTCTGTTTGACACCCTCCCATGTCGCCTTATCTGCTCCCACTCCACTTTGATATCTCAATTTGAGACATCCTCTGTAAGGAGGGAATGCACGATAAGACTCGTTCTACATACAATGTTCCTATTTGTCAGATTAGGGAAGAAACAAAGAGCACTGGTGGTGGTGCGTTATACAATACTGAAATTAAACTATTGTTAACAATACCTCACACTTTTGTGGATAACTTCATGACTTTTCATAAAAATAATAATGTGAGCAATAACCAATAATAACATTATGTTAACCCCAATATACCATGTTGTCTAGGCTGTGTAAATGTCAATTTCACAAAACATTTGGCTCCTCACATGAACAGGTCACCTAATTTGATCACTTCGTCATATGACACTATCCTACCAAGTTGTCAAAGAGAGACTATAGTGCTGTTGCATGATAGATGGTGAATGGTGCTTATACAAGGAGCCACTCCAGTGTGCCCATAAATATGCATCATGACATTTGGAACAAAGCCGCTCGCCCTCTCTTTCCTGATGAGCTCCGCCTGCATAGTATAACATATTGCCATACTGTCACACCTTGTGTCTCATAGCCAATCTCTCTGTTCATCAACTTGGCAGATAACCTCTAGATGCTGGCAGACGATATGAAGGATAGCATTAGGCATCTATGTATGTATAACCAGAAAGTGATTTTTCAATGTTGATGCTTATGCCAGAGATGAATAATTTATTATTTATTATTATTTACTCATTATTGTATTATGTATGATATTTATGAACATTTTACAAAAATGTTACATTCTATAGGAAATTGTAGGGTCTTCCATATTCTGCAAATGGTGACATTTGTACTAGACACTTTTTGAAGAAAATCGCTCATATTCTTCTGTTGATCGCCAGAGTGTCAGAGGTGCAGCCATGGTGTCACATATACGTGTTCCCTGTTCTCATTGTAGCGTTAAGAACATACCGTAGCTGGCCTTTTTCTCCAAACACCTCATTGCTTTAGAAAGGAATAAATATCCAAGACAGCCAGGAGCAGTTCCTTTCAAATCCCACACATGCATCTCCCTCTCTCTCCCTCCATTTCTCTCTCTCTCTCTCTCTCTCTCTCTCTCTCTCTCTCTCT
>CABFOS010060616.1:0-11375 GCA_900660315.1 Diretmoides pauciradiatus | reverse complement strand
AAAGGTTCATGGAGCCTTGTAAACAGTAGCAAGGAAGCTTTTTCATAAGCAGAGGAAGAGGGTGACAGAAACGGCACAGAGGGGAGTCTGAATGAGCCGGTTAGTTAGACAGCTGAGGCATCGTCGTATGTGTCACGCAATGGAAACCGACCACAGCAAACCTTGCCCACATTGTGACGCATGAGTTTCAAAGTTCAAATCAAAGTTCACCCTGTGCATTTGAGTGTGTGCAGGTGCACGCCTGTTTTGGATGCCTTCTTATCGCAGTGGGGTGCACTAGGCGTATCACAGTTTGCCTGAGCTAGTGTGGACCTGTAACCAAAACACAAGCACCATGGAAGACTTGAGTGAGCGCCAAGAGAGGCAAGAGAGGAGTGGGAGGCACTAGGAGAGGTATCACTCCTGGAGGGGGTGGGGGTCAGAGCAAGAGAGGGGATAATGACTATCCCTTGTTTCAACCAAGACACTCCGAGGTGTTTGTTGAATGAAATACAGACCCCAGGGTGTGAAGTGTGTGTGTGTGAGTGTGAGAGAAACTCCCTGCAAACTGATAGTTGATACCAGCGTCCATCTCTGTGCTGCTATCCGGAGAAGGAGGGGAATGAGAGAGAGAGAGAAAGAAAGAGGCAGCCTGTTATTCTACTTCTTAGTGACAGAGGATCGTAAACACTGACACGTCATCAATGACAAACCTGTTGAAAGCTAGCGTGTATACAGCGGAGTGTCTGTGACGAAGAATGTGAATTGCAGATGGGTAAGGATGGAGAAATTCGACGTAGTCCCAACTGCAGCTATATAAACAGAGTCAGAGTCAGGGCAGCATGGGGGCTCCGTGCTATTGCCTTACTGCAAGAAACGCTTGGGTTCGATTCTAGATCCAGTTTCCTCCCACAGTCCGAACATGCAAGTCAGGTGGAGATGCGAAATTACTCAGAGAAGTGGTTGTAAAGAAAATGAATATATACAGTGAAACCGTCATTTTAATCCATGCCATCTGTTTTTCTTGGTTACCTCCTCTACTTTTCTGAGGAGAACACTGATTTAGCGATGTTGTTTTACATGCACTATAAGTGTTGAAGTGATCTAATGATGTTTAATCATTTCCAGACAAAAAGCCGATGAGATGAATTATGTTTCTGGCAACACATACACATTTCTTTATCCTGTGGATGAAAGAGTGGGCATTGGCATGTATTCACATCTTAAACCTTTGGGGATGTTTCATGTTAGCATTAGAAACTTTAAATGTTTGTAACATGAATAAGAGAATGCAGAACTGCTGGAGTATGTGTAGCTTTCATCTGTGGATTCACAAGAACATGCAAACATGTGTAACATGTTGGTGCGTGAGCCAAGACAATACACTTCTAAATTGTTTGGGCCTTTTTGTAGAAATGTCGTGTGTGTGTGCGCGTGTGTGTTTGTGGTGTGTCCTGCAAAAAAAGAAAAGCCTGGAGGGAACTGTGAGTTTATGAAGCCCTAAAACGTATTCTGCAGGGTTCTTGTGCAGGGATGGCATGTGGACCAGACTGAAGGAGTTGTATGGGTTGGCCTGCTTTTGTCTGAACAAACAGGGGCGTGTTTTTTTACTGTGGAATCCCAGAGTGCGACCCCAGACAGGAACCAAGGAGAACGTTCGTCTGCTCAAACATCATCATAGACCAAACCAAACAGCACAGTGATTAGAGTTCAGCCAAATGTAATGTCAATGATTTTCTATCACTTCAGAGGAACACATAAAACCAAATTTGATTTTAGGTGTCAGTATATGCTAACACCCCCTGTGGGATGAGTTCAGTTAGTCAACACCCTTAGTTTAACTTTCTCTTTCAGGAAGTAGGGTATCATTATAACAGTGGATCTCAAAGTGCTGTAGGTACTGTAGGTTATTCATTATCCATGAAACAGAAAGGGTGTGAGTGAAATGCTACAATAAACACGCTCCAATTGTGCGGACCTACAGCTGTAGCTCTTTGGGGTATTTATTTTCCTATGATGTAACGTCTCATCTTCATCATCAACACATACGAGAAATAATATATTCAAGATAAAAAGATAAGAGAGATTAGTTAAATAAACCACAGACAAATGTGAGTAACTTGATGCTTTCACATGAGACTATAATCAACCCACTCCTGACTCCACACACATTACTGAACACTTACAGAATGTGCAATGGATGTGTATAGGAATAACACTGGGAAATACCTCATGTGGATTGTTCTGCCTCTGTAAGCAGCTGCCTTCTCTTCCCAGACACTTCTCTGAAGTTCAATCGTTAACGCTGACATGAGCGTGCCGCTGAGCTGACAGAGTGGAGGGTGCTGAAGTCGGGCGTCGTGCTGAGCTCTTTGGTGGACGGGATCCCGGATGAATTAAGTGATGTCTAAACACCGGATCCAAAGCTTGGGCACGGAGTGTGGTATAAATCAACTCCACAATATCAACTCTTCACAGCCATGTGTGTCTACACATGGCTACAGCTGCACTGTTGGATCTGGAAAAGCTTATAATTTTCACACTCACGGTAAGCCATTGGATGGTTTATGAGGAACTGAGCATCAGGGATACAGTGGTAGACAGCAGTAAGTAGGAAACACAACACAGCCCACTCAACGTAGAAGCTTATTTGTGTCTACTGTGTGATGGACTGGACCTTAATTGAGACTACGTGGTGCAGTCCACAATGGAGTACTCAATGGGTAGTTTCATTCAAGAAATCTGATTGGTCAAAGAGGTGTACCAACCATGCAAGAGTTGCTAACCAGGGTTGGTCTTTTTTTTTTAAAGGAGACTCTGGACTCCTCCACAGATGAGCTGTCTGAGGAGTGTTTAGCTCTCCCCGCTGTTCCCCCTCCCCCATTTTCTCCCTAATTTAGTCGTTTTGCCAATTCCCCCTGTCTAAGTGGTCCCGGTCGCTGCTCCACCCCCTCTGTCAGCCTGGGGAGGGTGTAGACTATCACATGCATCCTCAGTCAGCCACCGCTTCTTTTCACCTGACGACAAGGAGCTTCACCAGGAGGGCGTGATGCGTGCGGAGGAACACATTATCCCCCCCCAGTTCCCCTCCCCACTGAGCAGGCGCCCCGACCGACCAGAAGGGCACATCCCCTTATCCGGCTTCCCCCCGCAGACACGGCCAATTGTGTCTATATGAACGTCTGACCAAGCCGGAAGTACCGCTGCTGGGGTGCGAACCCCGGGTCTCTGCAGTGGTAGGCAAGGACTTTACCCCTACACTACCCAGACGCCCTCTTTTTTATGTTTTAGTCTTATGTATTCCTCTTTGGAGAAAACGGACGGTGCACATGTGTTGGTAACTGAGGACAGTCTTTACTGTGGTTATCCTGTGGTCACTATTGCATCGCTGCCCTACACATAATCATAGTCAAGCCGCCTCTCTGGATTATTACCTCTACAGTATATTAAACACATGTCCCTTTTGGTGGTCTGACTCCGGGGCTGACCTCCCAGCTGTAGCACGTTTGGTTCAGTGATTCCTCTTCATGCATGAAAATGTGTTTTGTCCAAACCAGAAAATATACAAAAAGGATGGACCATCTGCTTTCACAGACCACGGTAGCTTTGTCACTACACTTCAACACAATAACACAACATTAGCTTGTCATTCAAATTCATTCACTGCTGTTGATGTATTCCAGGCTTCTCAAGTGGACACAAATACTTTGCCTTCAACGAAATGGTATCAGGCGTGCCAGGAAGGTTAAATATGCGGTGACTCTGTAAATTGATGTTTGTGATTAGTGTTGTTTGATCCAAAATTCAGGTTGGATGGTCCTTCACCACTCTCTTTTAACTGAACATCTGTGCAACATCTGTTGGTAACACTTGTCCTCCTCTGCTGGAGGACTGAGGAGTCATAGAGTGCTAAGCTTTCCTTATCCTGAGTGCTCCTTATATTCACACCAAAAACTCCCTATGAGAACAAGCAGCTGCTGCTTTCCCCTTCTACTTCATTAATAATTCAAGACCTTTCATATGGAATTCATCCCAGATCCACTGGAACAAGCACAGACTTGATTGGGAATTGAACTTATAGTAAGTGTTTGGAAATGGGCCAGAAACAATGTAAGTGTAGTGTAGCCTGTAGCGCATGTGTGTATGCGTTGAAGATATAGTGTGCGTGTGTGTGTGTGTGTTCAGTAAACTTGCACAGTATGCTCCCTATGACAGAAAATCCAGCTAACTTACGCTCCTCCTCCCTCATTCATCATTCATGAATGTTATCGCTCCACTATGTACGGTATACACTCTCAGTGTACAATAAAGCAACACTCCCTTCACCAGCTTCATTTCTGGCCCATTATCTCAGCGCATTAAATCAAACCGAAAGAGACAGCCCCATCCAACGAGTACAGAAACTCATATACACACCAGCTTTGAGAGAAGCCAGGATGGAGTTAGACAACAGATGATTTCAGTATTCAAACATCAACCTCTGCACCACACGTTGCTTTCCTTGCTGTTCTAAACAACCACAGATATATAATTGAACTTCAGGAGCAGTTACTGTGCCATACATCTTCGCTTTGCTTGGCAGAGCCATCTGAATGGAGAACATCCCAGAGATTTACAGCACATGTGTGTGTTCCTAATGGCGGGAGCAGAAAAGATGCAGCCGATAAAGAAACTGCGTCCCAAATGGAACCTGAGTAGATTGCTTCGTATTTCACTCAGTGTGTGTGGATGTCTGACTCTGGGATAATAGTCTGTCTGACCCGTCCTGTGTAAGCAAATCATACTGGGGGTAGAGGAGAATCAGAAGTGAATCATAACTGGTAAATTGTAAAAGGAAGCAAAACACTTCAACAACATATGTGCATGCCAAGTAAAACATAGGCCATTCAGTCAGGGAGCAGCAGAAGTGTGTGTTACACTCAGGCTGAATCCAGGCATGCCTGCAGGATCTGAACAATGGGCAGGAGAGTTTGGACAAATGTTGTGGAACTATAGGGCTCTGAAATATAGAGCTTCTGATCTGGACTTATAATTGAAACACTTATTCACTGCTCCGGGAAACGTCCATCTGCATCTCCACAGCTTTTTGCTCAGGGGTGGACACGATAGGTGTGTGTTCTCTCTCTCTGTGTGTGTGTGTGTGTGTGTGTGTGTGTGTGTGTGTGTGTGGCCATGTGTGCTTTTGTATATTTGTACCTTAACTTACTGCAATACTGTGTATGACACTGTTGTGAGTAACCAGCCATAAATCTGCAGGGGTGAAATCTCTCTTTTTCATTCCGATTTCACGTCTGAATGTAACATAAATTATTTGACATTCATTGAAGAATATGGGTCCTCAATGACATGTTAAAGTCCAGCGTATGTCGAGGCTCCGTAACTGAATCATGGTGTGACACAGTACATACAGTCCATAAGTCACATGAAACCACACAAAGTGACACATCTACGTCCGGATAATTTATGTGCCTCAAAAGAAGAAGCAAAGTCTGTTCTGAAACCCTTTCTATGTTGGGAGTTTTCTCCATTCAAAACTAGTACTTTAAGGATTCCAGAGGAATGGTGGCTATTAAGTAGCAAATTTTGCAACTTGACTTGACTTAAATTGAATTTGACAAAAACCAAAGAAATCAACAAGACACAACGATGTATTTTTATATTTAATATATAGCAAAGCACATGTTACACATTACAATACCAATGGAATGCCTCTGTTCTTGTACATACACGTTTGTGTCTTCATTCTTTTCTAATCACAATGTGGAATCTTTTCAGTGTAAAAGCATACATGTGTAACCAATCAGATGACACAATGTGCTTATATCAAAAAAATATGTTCCCCACCACAGACAGTGAGTGAACTGTACATCTCACTGTTTATGACACATTAAACATGTTGGTGTCAATCTGTGGCAAAACACACAAATGCAGAAAGAAATGTAATTGTAAATACAAACACCTTGAAACCTGCAGTATGTGCACACACACACACACACACACCTACAGTTAAATGATTCCTTATTTGGTCCTTGGTGTGCACTACAGCTGCTGCCTACATGTGCGTGCAGTAAAGCTCTTCGTGGTTATTGGTCATAAAGGTTTCGCTGTCTGTGGCTGGTATGCTGACGCAGCAGGATTGATACCACATGAACGTGTGTCTCTCGCACTATTAGCACTGATGCTGAAATCAGCATTACATTAATTCCTACTGTACGCTTCAGAACAGGCAGGAGCGACATTTCTCTACTTGTTTTCAGCTCAGTAGTCCCAGAGGGCAGCAGATGAGGAAGAGGAGTTGAAGCCTTCAGGCAAAGAACCGTATCAGTCTGGAAAGGAGTGTGAATGCGATACTGTACATCATCCAGGTACCCCAGCTCTGCTTGCTTTACCAATGAATGCACAGAAACATATTGTCTTTAGATGATGAGATTTAAAAACCAAATGAAATCATTTAAAATGTATTTACGCTGTTGTTCACCTGAAGGTTTCAGATCGGTGCGAAGTGAGGTTGTGTTAATCGGACAGCAGGACTGGAACACTGAGCCGGTCAGTGGCTCAACTAAAACAATGAGGCAGCATTGTGGAGTCTTGAGCTAGCAGACGTCAAAGTGGGAAGACTTTGAATTGCGACGCGAGAGAGGCAAAATGATTAACGAATACAATATATAAATATGAGTTGTAACAAAAAGAATAACAATATTACCAATGGTAAAGGTATTCAATGTCCATCTGACTGTGGAGAGAGGACTTCTAGCCCGCCCCCCACTCCCCCAATACACACAAACACACACTACAGTCACTACAGACACAATATAGTCAATTATTGTCTGGCCTCTGCTACAGAGAGGTACACATTACACATTTACAATGTTTTGACTTTACAAGTGAGTGACTGTTTCTATGATAGCAACAGCTTTTACAGCAAAACTACTTTAAACAGGGCCGATCATCTGTCTAAGTGCTTTGTTTCCCCATCAGTCTGTCAAAGTTGATAATAGCCGGTCTACAAGCATGACATTGAACAACATGGTTCAGACCCACATGTTAGCTAGGATTTAAATCTTTGTTTCTCAATCTCTTTTCTGTGTGGTCTGAGTTAAACTTACTACGCAGGAATCAACTTTTGGATTGTTCAGGCCCAGATTCTGACAAAGACAATCTGTCTACAAACCGGTTTATATGATGTTATAGCCCTTTATGTTAATACACAGCATTCTCAAAGTCTTCATTGGGTTTGGTTTCAGATCTGTGGCGGATTGTCGAGAGCTACAGCAGAGTACTCAGCCTCAGGCACGTGAGACACCTCAATGAGGCGCGCCAGGCCCGTCCTGGTGGAGTACTTAAAGATGAAGGCTTTCATGAGGTCATAGCGGTAGTTCCTGTTGATGAAGTTGTAGAGGATGGGGTTGAAACAGCAGTGGAGCAGGGACAGGCACTGGGTGAGGTGTAAGGCCACATAGATCATGTTCTCCAGGCCACAGGTCAGAGGCACCAGCCCCAGCTGAGTCAGAGCGTCAGCCAGGAGGACGCCATGGTAGGGCCCCCAACAGCCCAGGAATACCACGATGTAGGCCAGGATCACCCTGCGGCTCACGCGGCGTTCCTGCTCTACCGTGGAGGAAGAAGAGGAGGAGGAAGAGGAGGGGGTGAGGGACCTGGCCAGCAGAACGTAAGACACCGCGATAACAGGGAATGGGAGGATAAAGCCTAGCAGGATGAAACTCAGCTGCACCCCCACCATCCACTCCCTGGGGTTCTCCTCTGGGTACACAGGCCGGCACAGCATGGTGTCCCCGTGGGATGACTTCACAGCACGCAGGAAGTAGGTGTCTGGCAACGAAGCCACCAGAGCCACCAGCCACACCCCCACACACGCACCGCGGCGAATGAACTTCCTGCGCATGCCGCCATCGCTGTCTCCATGCAGCGTGACGCTCAGGTAGCGGTCCACACTCATACAAGCCAGAAAGAAGATGCTGCTGAAGAGGTTGACAGAGAACAGCAGGTGTGTGAATTTACATGCCACCTCACCGAAGGGCCAGTGGCCGTGCTGGGCCAGGGAGCTCACCCACACTGGCAGAGTGACGCATACGCACAGGTCTGCAACCGCCAGGTGTGCGATGTACATGTGCGTCTCGTGGCGAGGGGTGGAGTCTCTTTGTGCACGGACGTTGACCCAGAGGACCAGGGCATTAGCAGCCAGGCCAATGACAAAAATAAAAATGTAGAGGACACACATGGAGTAGAGCAAGGCGCTGCGGTTGAATGCCGTGGCACACACCATCACATCCACACTGGATATGTTGCCTAAGGGGTCGGTGAAGTTGAGGTCCTCCAACGACTTCCACAGGTCCTCCAGCTCACTGGTGCTCAGACTCATGTCTCAGCTCTGCAAGACCACCGCAAACCAGTAGGAGTAAACACACACCACCGTGCACTGGGACAGGTCCTGTGGAAACAAGACATCAGCTCGTCAGAAATACGTAGAAGTATATGGATGAAGAGCTAACTGATAAATACTACCATCTTTCCATTCATATGACAACTTTTTAGAATCATATTTGAGAAGCAATTTTCTGTTAAATAAAGCATGGCATTTTCTAGCATATTATCATATCCAAGGGCTTGAATGTCACTAGCTAATAAAATGCAAGAGCCACCAGATCCTAAAGAATCTTAATGTTGTTAACTTGTTAAATCACAGCTTTCATGAGTTCATAGAGGTTCTCTGTTGCAATAACTGGAGAGTTTTCCACGTTTGATGTGCAGTCAGGGGGCAGCGCGATAAATGTTTACATTAGCCCAGAAAGCGCAGAGAGCAGATTAGACATGAGGAAATGGGATCTAGAAACCCAAACAGAATGTATTTCCGGAGCGTTCCGGGCGTTCCAAGATAGCCCTGGTCAGGATGGGAAATCTGATGCCAGCTTTAAGAATGTTTCCTTTACGTGCTTGTTATGGCAAAAAATATTTCCCATGTTTCTCTTTTTCTCTTCTTGAAGCAATCAAGGGGAGGGTGAGAGAGGAGCTGTCACCGCCCAGACGATCAAAGAAAAGCCTCCTCGTGACATTGAATACATCATGTTATAACATCTGAATCTTATAACGCACGCACGCAACTGCAAAGTACAGGGTGCATACATCCAACACAGCCAAAGGCTGATGATGCGGGAGCGGAGAATCATGCATGATCAGAAGGGGAGTCGTCTAAAGCAGCTTGACATGCCAGTAAACCTGATTGTTCTGAACCCAGGGCCACAGCAAAATGAGTCTAATCTGCCTTCTCGTTTTCTGGTGTGACGTCTCTCTCTTAGCTCCCCTGCCTGCCTGCCACCATGCCAGGGATCAGAGGTGAAAGGTGAGAGGTCAAATCCTGTACACTATTGGCTTCACCCTCCTGCTGCCCCTGATTGACATGTACACCTGCAGAGACATCAGTGGGAGGCTTGACGTCCGCGATATGGCCTGACCACGGTGAAAGCCAGGGGTCACCGACCACTGGGTGACACGGCAGACTAGAGCGCAGTGAAACGTGACCGCCATGGCAGCTGTCGTGTAGGAGAATGTGTGCACAAAAGCTCCATGACGCTACAGAGGGCGATCAAAGGAAATTTCGACATATTTGACCTTGCAACAAACACGAGGACATCCTGACCGTGACGGACACGCGTGGCCTTCTAGGTTGTGTTGTGTCTGCCTTGTTGTCTGTCTGTTATAAGTCTGTTCAGAAGAAGTGTTTGAAACCTTTGCATTGAATCTCAGCTCCTGTTACTTTGCACCACTGGAGAATGGCACTTTCTAATAGAGGGATTTTGTATGCTGTGATAAATCCTCACTCTGGTCTCTGTCTCGTCCCCCTCTATTATATGGAAACTACCTGGAGGTGCCAGGTAACCACACAAGCTTCAACCCAATTAAGCCTTTTCACACCATCTGATAACACCCCCCCCCCCTTCTTCTCTCACAGTCTACACAGTGGATTAATGCCGTTTTCATGCGCTAATACCGCGCAGGAGACTATGTGTATATGTATAGAAGTTGTTTGCCTTTTTCTTTAGGGCTTTTGCTGGACCAGACGCTCTGCTCCGCAAGTTTCCCTAAGACGTTTTATCTGCAAAGAAGCGACGTCGGTGTTTCTGGTGCTGAATCCGACCGAGTGTCATTGTTGATTTATAATCTGACTGGAGACACAACTTTTCTTATCAGATGCAGGTTTCGGTATAGTAACTTAACTCAGTGGGCAGACTGGTAACCTGCGCCCCCGCTGGGAAGCTGAAAGCCACTATAATGGATTTATAGTGTCTATTTATTTACTGTTTCAGCTCATTTAGTATCACTATAATATTCATCTGATGTTCCTACGAGCACTTAAAAGTTGTATAAAAATAAATAAAATAAAACGTCAGTCCACAATCCGTCAGTAAAATTGTACAAAAAAGCAACTATTTGATTCTGCAAATATTAGTTCAATTTAGGTAGGTAGATATTTATTTCAAACATGTAAAAACAAGAGTAAAAAAACATAACCAAACAAAATGAACTTAGTATAGTAGAATAATACAGCAAAAAAAGTGAGCAAAAAATAGCTCAAGTAAACAGCGATAATAACCGGTATAGTCCCTCAAAATGTTAGAAAATCTTGAACACTTTTCTATTGGATCAATGTATGTATTATGTATTTGCGCTACTTGAAGTCGCTTGAGCAGCTTACTTGTTTAAGAGTCTCCTCGTCCCTCTTCTGAAGAATAGATTGGTTTTGTGATGAGTGACGGCTCCTCCGCGGTACCTGCGTGTGTTCCCGCTGACCCCTCAGTGAGTATGCGTCTGTTCCTCTCACTGCACTTTGCTGATACTCTCTGAAGAGTTCCGCCTCCACCTCTGCTCCCGACCCACATGCACATTAACACGGCATCACCTCAGTCCACAGCAGCCGCCCGGGAGTTTCGGCTGAACCACTGCTTCTCAAAGTGGGGTCCGGGGACCCCTAGGGGCCCTGGAGGGGTTCCCAGGGGGTCCCCAGCCAAAAGGGGAAGTTTTTACTCAAAATTTTACCAAGTGTGTATGGACTTGCTATTTATTCAAATGCCTATAGTATTCTTACCTAAAACCTTGTTGTATTTTAATGTATTAATACTTTTATCTTTTTTGAAAAAACTTCAAAAATTGGCACTAATGTCCTTATTTGTACATCTTTACTTATTGTCATTTGATGCTATGTTTTTCTATATGTTTTTCCTATGTGTAAAAAATAACCTGTTTTGTGGTTATGCATTAATGATTGTTGTTCCCCGACAGGTGATGCTCATCAGAAATGTTGAGCCCTCCAGTCCTTTGATTGGCTCATTGCATCTGCGCTGGATATCTAGGTGCTGGCAAGCACCTGCGCCCAGACAAAC
>CABFOS010060538.1:2133-13635 GCA_900660315.1 Diretmoides pauciradiatus | reverse complement strand
CAGTCAGACAGACAACAGGTCCCAGGCCGTTAGTGTTCAATATTGTTAATGAGCCTGATTGCGTGGTCTTGTAACCTGCTGGTTGGGGCCTTGAGGCTGCGGTAGCGTTTGCCACACGGTAGCAGCTGAAACAGTCTGTGGTTGGGGTCTTTAATAATCCTTCGGGCTTTGCTGACACACCATCCACTGTATATATCCTGGATCCACATCCACTAATGCGCTCAGCTGACCACACGACCCTCCCCAGCGCTTTGTGGTTGAGGGCAGTGCAGTTCCTGTGCCAGGTGGTGTACTTCCAAAAAGGACTAATTGCTACAATGGCGTGACCAACAGTACAACACTGTTCAATGCAATTTGAGACAATGTCGAATGATTTTCTTTGGTTATAATAAAAAGGGAATCCAAAGTACTCCAGATCAGTTCGTACAATTAAATACGAGCTAAAAGTGACTGTGAATTCACATTTTTCCAAACCTTTTATCAGCCAATAGATATTTCCCGGGCTGTTTAATACTGGCTCCAACCAGGGTTAGCTCAAGAATAATATCACTCCAATGTAACGTGTGAGGGTTCAACAGGAGACTAATTAACACCGAACCAGGCCTCCCTAGGTTGCTATGCTGTAATGAACATGATTGACAGATGGGTGTGCAATGGAAAGGTTAGAAGGTCTTTGGAGGTAGTGGTGAATGATGAGGTGGGCACGGATCACACTCCGGGTCACATCACGGTATCCATACAAATAAGCTCACGCACAGGCATCACCGCACTGCACTTCACTTCAGCAAACACACGGACACGCTCACACAGGCGCGTGTGCATACACAAATCATGTGTGCAAGGGGGGAAATGTGTTTCTCTTCTTATTTTCCCTTCTGCACATAAACTATGCACTCACACACACACACACACGCAATATCATCGGTTCAAGAAATGGAGTGTGTCCCCGGCTGGAGAGCAGCTGGGCAGGGTCATTATCATCTGTGAACTGTGGCTCATGCTGACATTGTCTAGATGGTCAACTATGATGGGGTAACTTGCTGTGACAAACTCCAGGTGAGACGGAGTGGTAGAGGGTGATGGTTTACAAGGAAATGAAAGAGGAAATGGGGAGAGCACATACGGGGGAAAGACAAGATTTTGCATTTCTATCAACACGAGGACGATTCTGCTTTTACCATTCTGGCGAATACAGTGTTTCTCATTCTGACCATGTCGTTGCATTGTTATATTCTGACAATTATCAACCAGCATGTGTTCTTGGCATGATATGTCTTGCCTACCAATCAAATTGTTGTTCCATCGCCGAGCGTAACATTGGCAGTAATAACAATGAGCTCCTCTTCATGATCCATGACAGAACAGAGCAGGCTGGGGACACCATTTGTTTCCTATGGGGATCCAAGCGACTGCATACATGCATCAGTAAACAGCCTCCGCTCTCTGGTGGAAAGAGGAGGTGTTCAACACTGGTGAATAATACCCTCAAATGCACATAGTTGGGGACATGGTTTTCTCTTGATTATAGTTAATTCTATCCGGAGTACTGTATGTTGATTGATGGTGCAGTTGTTGGCTCAGAGCTCACATAAATAAACACCCAGGACCAGTGTAACTCCAACGCCAAACCTCTCATTAATCAGATCACAAAAATAAAGTCATTGACAAACTGTGTAATCTGATTATACTGCTCCGAGGGGGTTCGGTTATACCTGAATTATTAATATGACTTTATACTTTTGAAGGTTACATTTGTGCACCATAGATTTTTTTTGCCTCAACCGTTCTAAAGGCTTTTGAAAGAATAAAAGCAGCTGAAGGCCACATGACTCCCGTTTACTGTGGGGATTCTATTGTAAGCCTTATATGGGATTGAATAGGTATAATGTGTATAATCACCTAATCAATAGTTACATTTCCTCTGCAATACCTTACAATTTCTTGGCGCTATGCTCAACGAATTATTATCATGACGTTTCAATTCTAATTATGAATCATAGATTTGTCGGTTTAGCTTCTCTCAGTTGCTCCACTGACCGACAGGAAAACACTGTGGTTGTACTGAACACAATGGTGCATACGTGTATGAATGTGAAGCACTGCTAAACGTGAGAGTGCATGTGTGGTCAAATCCTTCGGATAAATAAGACCTTGAAGACAGCATGCAAATCTAATATCACACTCCCCCCTCCCTCTCATTGAGAGGGTGGAGTGGCTATGAAAAGTATATTATCACGTATTTAATAGGAACGATAGATAGGAAGCACTTTTGTTTTTGCCATGTGTGCGAAGAATTTTTCTCTAAACAGCACTACTTTTTGCAAATTGGTGCAATTTCATTTTCTCTTTGATTTATTTATTTAGGAGAGTAATTCAGGGTAGTTAGAGTAGGTGTGATGCGGGAGGTCCTTATCTACCTCTTTTTATATATCAGCCCTCCAATTTAAAAAGTAATCACTAAGCAGTAACTGATTGCCCTCAAATTATAGTACCGTAATCAGTAAATGATTACGTTTTCATCGAGAGGTAATCTGTCCAGATTACATTTTCAGAATAATCCGGTCACCATTGCGTAGTGGGCTAATGTAATATTACACAATGTTCATTTTGAGAGGTGTACCACCACCCCCTAACTACATATTGATCCTGTCCATGCAATTTAGTACCGGCTCTCTTCCCTGCAGCTCTCATCCCTGGAGGATAAGCAATACCGCCTTATCATACACACAAACACACAGAGACACACAAGCACAAACACTGAAACGCACGTGCACACAATGTCACACGTGCAGAATGTGGGTGGGGGACAGGGGTGTGTGTGTGTGTGTGTATGGGGGGGGGTCACACTCGAATACATGACTAATAGGCTGTCGACATAGATAAATGACTTTTTAAGTAACAGAAAATTGCTCTGTATTCAAGTCACTGAACGGGTAGCTTCCTCTTTTCTCTCTATCTGTCTTTCCCTCTTCCTTCCCTTGTCCTCCACTCATTCTTTCTCTCTATCTCTCCTCTGTCTTCATCATGTCCCCATCCCACATCCCTCTCATTTACCACTTGCATCACTGAGTCTTCTCCCTGCTTCCCTTTCCTCTCGTTCGTGCTCTGCATCTCTTGCTCTCACCGCTCCCATTCTCCAAAGCAACAAGTGGCAACGGTTTGAGATTTGCTGCCATGTGATGACGGGCAAAGGAGGAGACAGGGAAAGATCTGGGACTCCACAATAGTGGAATTATGCAAATTAATCCACCCAGTGACAATGGATTAGAGCAAGCTCTCTCACAGCTGACAGAAGGGGTTTAGAATGAGCTGTGAGAGTCACTTTAAATGATTCATGCCTCACAAATCAGATTCCTATTCACAGCAGCTCTGTGTCCACCCACTGCCTTTTTCCAGGCCGCCTCGTGGTCTGAATAGCTGCGTATTTAAGTAAACAGACCTGACATCAGCTTTTTATCTGCTGCTACAGTCAAAGCAATGCAGATTAAAGAAAGTTACGCTGGATAAGAAGAGTTCGCTAGTACATCTCATCAAGCAGCAGCGATATCTTTGTTGTGTATGTGTGAGAACAAGTGTTTTTTGGTGAGTGGATGCAAAAGAATGACAAAGGAATGGTAAAACAAATGACTCCCAAGTCTGTGTCAGTCCTACATGAATATAATACTCCAAGTTCCCTTTACACCTTGTGCCCATATACTTGTGCCCATATTTCTACTGTTGCATTAAAATGCCTCTCCACATGGAATGGGATTTCTCTCTCCTTTGCAAAATGCCGCTATAGGCATAATTGCCAACCTGACAACTTTCTCTCACAGCAAATGACAAATTATCAATCTTGTGTTATAAGAATAATGTCGCAGGCTCTGGGGAGGTTAGACCACTGCAAGCACTTTTTCTTTTACTTCAGAATTTGTCTTTGTCAGTTAACACACCACAGGCACTAGCTGGTCAATTTCAATCAAGCGGACGTTGTTGTTGTTCTGCAAGTCTGAACGTTTTTTATTGCAACAAGGGCAAATACAAAAACATGAAGTAATATATCAAAGTACACAATATCAGAATAGCCTTATGTGGGGGAGTGGACCAAAGACCTTTTTATTTCTCCCAATCTGTTCTGTCTCTATTCATGGAGAAGTATCAAATATGATCCTCAAGAATATTCTTATGTGAACATTTATCTCAGTTTACATCATCGTTGTATGTGGATTAGAAATGTGTTTGCATTCACAATATGGTATCAATGTGAGCAAATGCATCTCTGTGGGCAGCTGGATCACTATCTATTCTATCATACACATTTCTGCCTTTACTTTTATGTGGTTAATCTCTGTGAAGATAAAATCCCAATCAAATACCCAAGATGCAATGTAATGCCAGATGCAAAGAGGTTCTAACGCACAAAACACTCCTGTATGTCATGGAAATTAAACACCATGCATACACATGAAAGTGAAACAGCTTGAACACTTTGTGTTTTGCTTCTCTACATTGTGGATACACTCAAGAGGAGATCAATGATTTTTCCCTCCAGTAAACCTGATAATTTTTGTTTGATCTCCTTGCTTCTGTTTAAAATATAACTAACGTATATAAACATACAGGATACATTCAAACTGAAGAGCCCATGGCACATGTCGTCATTCTACTGCTTAACCACTTTGTGTGTGTGTGTGTGTGTGTGTGTGTGTGTGTCTGGAATGATAGGTGGCTGTTCACTACATTCAGGTATTGCGTGAGGAGTTTGGGAGCTTTCTGACAACAGGTTTCTGGTGTTATGATGTAGTGTATTCTGCTTCAGGTGTATGTGTTCATGAAATAAAAAACTAACAAGATTAGCGTCCTTTCTGATCTGATAAAGCAATTCCTTGCTAACACACAGAGAGACTGTAGGATGTGTAGTGACTGAAAAATAGGTGGCACGGCTGCCCGGGTAGTGTAGTGGTCTATTCCACTGCCTATCAACCTGGAGGTTGCAGGTTCGATCCTCAGCGTTGCTTCACAGACAGATTGGCCGTGTCTGCGGGTGGGAAGCCGGACAGCTGGACAGCGCCTCCTCTGCTTGGTCGGGGCGTCTGTTCAGCGGGGAGGGGAACTGGGGGAACATATTCCTCCACCTGCATCCCTCCCTCCCGGTGAAACTCCTACTAGGAGGCATGTGTTACTACACCTCCCCAGGCCGACAGAGGGGGTGGAGCAACAACGGGGACCGCTTAGGCGGGGGGAACTGGCTGTGTAAATTGGATGAAAACAGGTGGAAAATTCGATTAAAAACATAAAAAATAGGCGATACAATTCTAAAGGGAGGTGTGTGTGTGTGTGTGTTACACAGGGAGAGAGACGGGGGAAGGAAGAGGACTGAGGAGAGGGAGATAGAGGATGGGAGGGAGTCGACACTTGTATTCTGCATTATATCTGGCTAGCTCATCTCCTCAGTGAACGTCTGATGCAGAGCAGATTTCATAGCAACCTAATAACAACCTCCAGGGGTTCCCAAGATGCTGCTCTAGTATCTCTGCAAGAGCCGTCATCATCTTTACCTCAACAATCTAGCCCCTGCTAATCCCTGTCAACCCCTGTGCTGGCTGATATTGACAATAAAACAGGAGGCAGAATAAGCTGGTCGACATGAACGTGTGTGCACGTGTGCATGTTTGGGTATTGGTGAATGGTCCATGAGTACATACTATCCAACACCACCACCCAGTGTAGGAGCACACAGCTCCAGGCAGCTATATCCTTATATTATGGGTTGTTTTGTTTTGAATGATATGGAAATTTACCTGAAAGCGGAGAGAGTATGGAAACATGGAGAGGAATGCAGAAAACCAACCACATAGAAAGAAAAATGTATATTGATCTCCACTGTCACAGCCATGACTCTCAGACAGCTCAGATTACTCGCAGTGCGCTGCAGAGGAGAAGGAAAAATTGTATGCCTTGTCATGCATCATAAATGTAATACCATATGGGAATGTACTTCGCACACAGTGGGAGAATATGAAAATTGGTGCTCCCCATAAAGAAGAATGTATCGCCTTTTATGAGGTGAAAGCAAGACATATTGTATGGCAGGCCTCATAAACACACATGTTTCCGTATGAGTTTTCCTGGGACCTGAAGGAAGGTTGTACAGAACGAGAGGCAGATAAGCATAGACACTATTTATATTGAAATGGCTGAACTGAAAGGATAAAGAGGAGTTGAAATGAAAACACATGAGAATGAGATGCGGTGATCTGGGATGAATGTGAATAGGAAGGAGGGGGGAAATAATCATGCAATAGATGCAACATCAGCATGCATACCGTTTCATTCACCCATGTCCCACAAGCTCTCTTCCTCTGCAATCTCATATTTTTTTGATACTCACTACAGCGGTGTCACACAAGGAGGTGATCTGTGGTGTGTGCGGTGGGGGTTTGATCTCCTGTAATGGTATTGTTAAAGCAGCCGGCATCTATAGAACTTTGGAGGTCACGGCTTTCAAAAACCTTGTTATGGTTGTTCCATCATCCCCTTGGTAGCAATAAAGGACAATCGGTGTGTGTGAATCAGCTTGTGGCAAAGATCTGGACCCTTACACCTCAGGGGTGGAGATCCTATCGTCGTCTCTGCTTGCTGCACAGCTCTGCCAAATGAGCAGCACAGCTTAAGATCTCACATCCAGGCATAGTGGTGGTTATGTACAGTATATCTGACTGTTTCTCTTTTGTGACTCGGCCGTATCAGCTCTGTGGCTGATCAATAGAATGCACCAACAAGAGGTCTCTTGACCAATTAGGCCGGGCGAGCTGGTGTCAGGCTACATGTCAATACTGAAGCTTGTCTGCCCTTAGGAACAATGGATGAGGAATAAAGGCAGACATGTTATTGAAGTGTGTGTCTAACCAAATGTTCGTCGACACATCCCCGAAAGTTCGAGCACCACTACATCCCTCGACCCTCTCGGCCACACCCCATTCTGGTTACACTGATGCCTCCTCCACTGTTGGGTTTGCTCCTACATACCAAATAGAGCATAGAAATATGATGAAGGGTGGCTGATCAAATATCACTCCCCCACTTTCATCCACAATGCTTTAGCACCCTCTGTTGTTGCATCAGATTACAGCATGGTTCTGCAAACATTTCATCTGGTCATAATTATTTGTAATTTTCTAAATGTGCTGCACTGGGACTTGTTTATGCGCCACAGTTAATGCAGGTGATCTTAAATGCACAAGACAGCTCGCACATGTACAACCTTTCCTCGACACAGGAGCATTGTCATTCCTTGCAACTAACATCGTGCACTATCAGTTTAATTTCCTCTTGCCTGTAGCAATTTGCACAGCCAGAGCCAATCCTGAAATATAATTAATCAAATCTGCTTGTGATACCTATCTTCAATTAATCTTGAAGCCAGGTGAATTCATCAACCTTAATTGCAAGCTTTGTATCGTGAAATGGCAAGGTGTGGTAAGGGGTTCACTCAATCCAATTCATTCCATATTGATTTGCAAAAGACCTCTGGCCGAGCATAAGTGAGGATAAGTATTCTCTCTCTGTCCCTCTCTCTCTTTCTCTCCACGACAATCAAGTTAATTAAAGCAGTTGAATAATCAGGTACCCCAAGTAAAGACAGAATTAGTCGCCCTCAGGCCAAGCGCTTTAAATCTTAATCAGACGTACACTAATTAAACTTCATTTCATCAACTAACATGAAATGTAGTGGTATGAAGTTGGATATTAACGTCACATGGTTCTAATTATGCATCAAAAAGAATATTCAAACTTTCAGAGAACATCAACCTGTGTGTGTGTGTATGTGTGTGTGTGTGTGTGTGTGGAAGCTGGATAAGGGGATTTGTCCTGGTTGCTGCACTAGCGCCTCCTCTGGTCAGTCGGGGCGCCTGTTCAGCGGAGAGAGGAACTAGGTCTCTCTCTCTCTCTCTCTCTCTCTCTCTCTCTCTCTCTCTCTCTCTCTCTCTCTCTCTGTGTGTGTGTTTTGTAGAGCATGTCTGTAAGGTATATGGTGACACCAAATGGTAAAGGTAGGTTAATGCAAAAAACAAGAAGAAGTAAATATAACAAATAATGACGAGTGTCAGTAATAAAGGAAAGTTCTGAAGTGCCACATCACATCATCCAGGGCCGGAACACAGCCGGGTGACCTACTATAGTGTTAGACTGTTGTGTAATCAAAAGGCCACAGGTTTGATCGCTGCAATAGCCAATGTTTCCTTCAACATCCATCTATATGTTTTGTGGAAGTGTCCTTGAGCACTGAGCACCGACCTTCTAACTACGTTTACATACAGTAACTCAGCTATTGGCCGTACTCTGGTTAAGAACTTATTGGGGTTACGCTGTTTACATACACTTTTGATACGTTGCAGTTGAGTTTCCCTGTAAACCAATAAACAGAATATCCCATCCACAGTTTGACCGGTCTGCCCACATAAAAGCGTGAAGATGTGGCCCCTCCTTAGTTACTTCTAATACAGAGGAAAGAAATGATGATCTCAATAGTAACAGTAAATACTCACTGCCATGGTTTTTTGTTGACATCAGTTGACATATTTGTATTTCTGTGCAAGAAGTCACACAAGTTAGGGCTTAATAGGTAGCTCAGTCATAACTGTTACATGTTCTAGGATGCAAAGAAAGACATCTCTACATACAAGACTGAATAACTAGCACATTAAAAAGCCATTTCAAACACATGCAGCTTATGAAACAGGCAAGAAGAATTATAATGCAATGGTTGTATAAAGCCATTGTTGTTGTTGCTTTTGACTTCTGCGGTATTTTCTTGGGAGGGGAGGGGAGTGCTTCACAGCTGTCTGGGCTGCTGGAGAAGAAGACTAATAGGGGAAAGTTTGTTCCAGCGCGAGGAAGGGAGGTTTGTTTACCACCTGTAGTCAGTCAGGGCTTTAGTGCACATGTACGCTGTGCTGTGCTGTGTGATTCTACCACGGTCCTTTCAGTTCCTGCAGAGCCGGACAACGTCACAAGCTCAAGCAAGGCGAGTTTACAAAACCTTTCAAACGTGTGTGTGTGTATGTGTGTGTGTGTCATTTTATATAATAAAGTTCTTTATTGTGGATGTGTTTTCGCTGGTCGTGTATTATTCATGGCCTCAGGTGTTTATTAAAGGTGGTGGCAGCTTTCTTCTGCCCTGTGCAGAGGTCTTAAGGTTTATTACAACATAAATCATTGTCTAATTTAGTTGATCCCTTCTCGGATAATCTCTAGTTTCAATATTAAGTCAGACATCAAATATCAAAAGGGTTATATGGTTAAGGTGTGTTGACAAATGACAGAACACCTATTTTAAATATTGAATATGAACTTTTCTTCTCCATTTAAATCACCTTTATAATGACACGCATGCACAGAGGTATATATTGAGTTTGTTTGATCAAAAAACAAAAACTAGATGTTAAGATATGAACATGAGGTCTCTAGATGGTTTGATGAAGCTTGACCAACTGTTGCACTGAAAAAGTGGGTTGGGCAGAGGATCTGCAGCCGCTTTGCATGTCAGTACAGGATAGTCAGAGTGTTCTAATCATTCCAAACCTGAGGGCTTCCAAACAAGTTATTCAGCTTTCTTCATGAACCATGCAGACCCTCGGCTCTACTACAAAATCACTCATTTGTTCCCAAGCTGTTGAAGATTCAGGATTTTCTACATCTTAATGCATTCGGGAGTGATCCACCTTATATTCTGTGGACAGAGAGGAGATTGCAGAGTATGGAGGTGTAATTTTATACGTTATGTGACCTCACTTCCTGGAACGATCCGTCATTAGACAAACCCCTCTGCTAACCAACTGCTTCTCTCTGTTATCAGGGTTGTAAAGTCATTTAGGTCCTGGGGGTATAAAGTTCACCACGCCTCACCTATTGTTTCAAACTCTTCACTATGTTTGGATCCTTTACCACTGACAAGTCAAGATTCCCTTTCCATGTGTCATATTAAATATCTGGAGTGACAATTTGAACTTTTGCACCAGGTAAGCCTATATGATAATGCATATCTATGGTATATAAGACTATATGGTAATGCAACCTGGGATAACCTTGTTAGTTCTCACGGTACTGTATTGGAACAGCGTGTCAACCTGATTTTCAGTCTACAGTAGGACGCGCACGCAGAGATTATGAACACAAGGACATTTGTTGCAGACAGTGGGATTTTTATAGCATTACAAAGATGTCACTTCTATGAGCTCGAACTCTGGGAAGGCAAATGCGTATGTCAGGATATCAACTTAAAAGGTTCTCTGAATGTCTGCCGCCGAACGACACTTACTGAGACTCACACACTGCAGAGAGGAAGTTCATCATTTAGGAACAAGAGCAAAAAACATCCACTATGGATTATGAATTGTGCTTTATGCAATGTAAGTATACTCAAGCAAGTTCCCAATCAGAACCCATTCATTTTTTCTTCCTGAGCTATGATCAGACTGAAAATTGCTTCCCTCTGTCTGCAAGTGCGCAAGGAATGAATGCTGTGTGCAGACGCGTATACCAGAAGTGTTACCGCTACTGCAAACTACTCAAAGCTCTTTCTTTTAACTTTCTGAATTATACTCTGAACAAAAGTTGTGACAGACATCAGCACCCACCTCCACTACCTACGGTTCTGTCCTCGTCATTTCTTATTCTTCACAGGTCAAAGGGAGGCATTTCCATTTTCTCGGAGAGCTGTCAGACACAGTCATCATGCCTTCAAAAGGTGAGATACATGTGTCTGCAATAAGATAATGGCAGACGAGGTAGTCGAGGGCACACAGCTTTCTCCATTCCTATTCAGAATTACTTCAGTTTCTGTTTTCCTCTCTACATTACAGTTACCATGTGTTCAGTCTTAATGTAAGTGCTCAGTGTTTAAAGGGATAGTTCAACATTTTGGGAAACCGATAAACTGACCAGACGATCAATCGATTTGTCAGATATGCATCGAATTTGATCCCCTTTCTTTTATCCCAAGTTATATGTCCAATTCCCCTTGTCTAATCAGTCCCAGTCGCTGCTCCACCCCCTCTGTCAATTTGGGGAGGGTGTAGACTAGCACACGCCTCCTCAGACACATATTAAGTCGCCAGCCGCTTCTTTGCACCAGTCAGCGAGGAGTTTCATCAGGAGGGCGTGACGCCTGCGGAGGAACACTTTACCCCTTTAACACTTTACACTCCAGTTTTATTTTTCTAAAAACTGGACACACTAAAATGGAATCAATGGACTTGTCTGACTTGGGTAAGATGGAAAATTAGTTTATTTCCCAAAATGTTGAACTGCCCCTTTAAATTAACTTCCTGTCCATGTGATTCTACATGAGATCATCTGTCTGTTTTCTCTATATGCAATAATCCTTTGAATAGGTGGAACAGTTAATGTCAGTGAATCCTTACCTGTAATGTTTTTGATCTAGGACAGTGGTTCTCAACCAGTGGTCCGGGGACCACCAGTGGTTGAGAACCACTGTCCTAGATCAAAAACATTACAGGT
>CABFOS010060523.1:2820-18269 GCA_900660315.1 Diretmoides pauciradiatus | reverse complement strand
CAGCCTTAGAGATAGGGTGAGGAGCTCGGACATCCGGGAGGGACTCAGAGTAGAACCACTGCTCCTCCACGTCGAGAGGAGCCAGCTGAGGTGGTTCGGGCATCTGGTTAGGATGCCTCCCGGACGCCTCCCTGGGGAGGTGTTTCGGGCATGTCCAACCGGGAGGAGACCTCGGGGTCGACCCAGGACACGCTGGAGGGACTACATCTCTCGGCTGGCCTGGGAACGCCTCGGGATTCCCCTGGAAGAGCTGGTGGAAGTGGCGGGGGAGAGGGCTTCCTGGGCTTCCCTGCTAAAGATGCTGCCCCCGCGACCCGGACCCGGATAAGTGGAGGACAACGAACGAACGAACGAGAACTGTTGCTGCTTTTGTCCGAACAATGGGCCTCATTCATGAAACTTTAGTACGATCAGATTTGATTGTAAAGCGTTAGTACGAACGTTTCTACGAACAGTCTGATTCATCAATCTCTTCGTATCTTTTTTATTTTGTTATTTAATGCAAAGTATTTTTTCCTAGTTTGATCTCTGTCATCACGTCCTTTTTCCATTGAATGGGAAAGATCATTATGTAACGTCGCCTGAGTACATTATAAATTAGCTACTTTGTACTTTTACTTAAATAGATTTTTACACCAGTAATTTTACTTTCAGCAAAGTAACAGTACTTCTACTTGAATAGGATATTTAGTATTATTTCCACCTCAGGTTATACTATGCCTGAGGAAGTTACTGTCAGAGCAAAAGCTTTACAAAGATGAATGAAAGGAAAACATGTAGTCATGTCCTCGGGCCACTGTGACTGTTTCTGTCATCAAAGTGAACATCACAGCCAATTTGTTGTTTATGCAGAGATACATATTCACTCTACTGTTAATGAGCAACTCTCCCTCCAGAATGTTTGTTGATATTTCCAAGTTAATGACTAAAATTGTTTCATCCAAGCAAACACAAGAGCCCGGAGCACAGTGCAGTTAAAAATAGACTTACTGTACTGTATGAGGTTGCAGAGCTCGCGTCACCCACTTAGTTTTTCTGCTTAAAACTGAAACATTGCAAAAACTGGATTGAAACTATGTCCTTGCATAACTTAAAATTATGTACAGTATGTATGGTATGGAGCTGCATTCCTCACCGGCCTATGCACAGTAATTCGGGATATTGGCAAAACGTCCTGAGAGCTCAAGTAGATGAAGTATGTAATTAGTGGGAACATCAAACTCTATTATTAGACTTTGCTGGGCTTGCGAGTGGTTCCCATGTAACTGGTTTCTTATGACTATCTATCTATCTATCTATCTATCTATCTATCTATCTATCTATCTATCTATCTATCTATCTATCTATCTATCTATCTATCTATCTATCTATCTATCTATCTATCTATCTATCTATCTATCTATCTATCTATCTATATGTATCTATCTATCTATCTATCTATCTATCTATCTATCTATCTATCTATCTATCTATCTATCTCTATCTATCTATCTATCTATCTATCTATCTATCTATCTATCTATCTATCTATCTATCTATCTATCTATCTATCTATCTATCTATCTATCTATCTGTTATCAGTGTTGGGGAAAGTTACTTTTAAAAGTAATTAGTTACTTTACTGTATTACCATACCTTACAAAGTAACAAGTTATATTACAAAGTTTCTGCATTCTGCATTATCCACGTTTCAAATCCATGCTGCTGCAATGTGTTGTTGATTTGCTTTTTTAAATGCAATGCTCTGTTTCTGTTTGTAATACATTTTATTATTTTAATCCATTTCTATCGAGCAGATTTAGATTGTGTTTTTTCAATAGCATGTGGCGTGTACAAGATGCAACAGGATTTTCACTTTGGATCACGTTACCATAAAGAAAGTAATCTAAATACTCTGAAGCCCTGCAAAGGAATGTGTTCCCAGCTCTGGTTTTGATTGACGGACGTGCTTCTTTGACCAATGACGGCTCTTTAAAAACCACTGAGGATCCCCACCTGATCCTGTCCCCTGTGGTCCGTCATTGGTGGAATCCTCAGGGGAGGTCCTGCCCAGCGTGGCGCCGTGGTGATGGGCCTTCCCTTGCTCTGCCAGCGAGACTGGGGATAAATTAGGAACGGCTAACCCCAGAACCGTGGGCGAAACGTGGGCGAGGTCAAATGCTCTGGTCTGCTTTGATGGTGGTGGAGGTTGGAGAGTGCAGCAGACGCTCTCGATCTGGAGCCTGACAGACCCTGTTGGGAGGAAGGGCTGAGCGCTGCTGATCACTTATGTTGTTCCCATGGGGTACAGATACCGTTTTTACACCAAAATTAGCAGGTATATGCGGCGACTAACACATTTCCCATTGCCAGTAGACGAGTATTCCTTTCTGGGGTTTTTATGGTGTGTCAGGTTCAACATCACGAACGACGCCACAAATGCGCCGGAACATAATGTAAACCCAAACGGTAAATGTTGTAAACATTACGGCGGTTACTTTTTCATATCTTTTACTTAAGTATGTATTTCAAACTCGTTGCCGACACCTTTGGAACGATGTTCAAGCTGCTTGGACAGAGACGGGCGGGATTTGGGGCTGGCGACAAACCTTCATTGCCTCCATGAAGGTTACTGTAGATATCAGTAGCTACTGTTGACAGTAGTTATCATCGTATCGTCGTATGTTGATCGCATCAGCATGATATCGCACCGGAAAAGGGGCAAAAATTTGTGTGTCCACTCAGGTGTCACATTCATCACTGCCGAGAGGAGCCGGAGCCGATAAATACCCGTGTCTACTGCAGAGTCATCGGACCCGGGACTGAATGGGGTGGAACCTTTACCACTGCAGACAAAAGCTGGATGTTAGCGGGTTTTTTGGCCAGTGGAAATGTGGTAATAGAGCTAACTCATGCATATGGCAGTCACACACTCATACAGTACACGTAAATATGAGAGTGAAATAAAGAAGGAAGATCTTTCTCTGTCAAAAAAAAGCCTCTATCAGCCTTTTTTGTTCTCAAAACTCCTACAACGTAATACATCTTTTCAAGGTCACAATTCATTTTCACACAGAATCTGTAATCTGTTGACTCTGCTCATCCCCCTCCACCCCCTCCTCTGTGCCTCAGCTAAGCTCCTTCTCCATGGGAATACATGTTAACTGGCCCCCTGCAGATAAACAGTTGGCAATTAGAGAGCGAGCGACAGAGATGTAAAGAGCAGACTGGTTTACTCTCATATCCTCCTGCCTCTCCCCTGGGTCTGCTGTGGCTTTACAGTCAGGTGGTCCAACTGCTGGGGATTTGCTCTCACACAGCTCCAAGGTGTCTTGAGTCTGGGCTCAGTCTCTATAGCTGCGGGGTTCAAAGAAAATTCCAGTATCGCAAAAATGTTTTTACATTCACTTGACGCAGATGTGCTGTGATGAATAGCGATGTGAAGTGAACAACCTCCGAGAAACATCATCATGCTGTTGCTGCCATGTATTGTTATCCACTGCCCAATAGTTGGTAGTAGAATATTGGGTATTGAGAATATTTACATTTCTTTCTTTATTTACATCTTTGGACGTCACAAACTAAGCAACAAACTGTAGCTTCACCATGTCACGCTTGACCACTCAGACCATGCTGGAATTTCCGAACCTGGACTTTACCGTTACTGATGATGGCCTGTGGGAGGAAGAGGAGCCGAGGGAGACTATTTGAAGTTGCGGATGATTCATCCTTTTAAATGTACATTTTCCCAAACAAATTTAACTGCCAGTGGAACACATCAAAGCTGCAATCTAGAAAGGAAAAGGCCTAGACATTGGTTGTAACTGGGCCATATTGTGAACATATGGTCCTAGGAGACAGTGTTGCCCTGTTTAGTGAAAACAAAGCAAAAGATGGTAAAGGAAAACCATAGGGGTGCAAGGAAGTGACCAGTAGGGCGACTTATCATATGAACTCAGGGCTCTTGTGGATCAGAGTGTAGATGAATGTTTGTACGGAGACAGATGAGGAGCGAGGACCAGCTGTCGACCTGATGTTTTCTTGTTCCCACATGACTGGGAATAGATCAGAGCATATGATTAGGCGGCTCTCTCCCTACCCAGTGACCTACAGGACTTACACAGTCAACTCATGCTATTTTGCAAAAGAGAACAGAGAAAACGCTAGGATGGATTTGGATATAAAATGGAATATGATGGAGATATTTTCTTCATGTTAATTATTTGATGAATGTAGATATATCATGTTTTTTTCTCCTGGAAATCGACACCCGCAGATTTATTTTGAACCATTGCAGGCTGGAGTCTGTTCTGTGACATAAAGGTTTATGGGTTTGAACCCCCAACAGCCACAGAACTCACTCAGGATGTCACAGCAATGCTCAACATGCAGATGTACCTCATGTTGTAATGTTAATTGTTTGTCACAGAATAAATAATGATATGGGATATAAGTCATTTTCTTTTGGTAGTGTGTAGAATTAAATATTTAGTTTGACAATGATCTTTTCAGACTTGAGGCTCAGAGTCATGTTGCTTCTGCATCTTATTTCCACAGTCAGATTACTATAATGTACATCTCCCCTGACTTTCTCCTTCTTCAAAACAGAACGAACCCTTCACCACCAGACCTTTACTAAATAGTTTATTTTATCCACTAAGGTGCCAGATGTGAAGGATCTGTCGTTTTAGTACACTTCTCTGTGATTGAGAACCTACCTGACACTCTGCTGCAGTAAACCCCATTAATCTGGAACTCCAAGTAGGTCCAAACAAATGCAAAGGATTATTTGCAACTACTATTTGACCCCGGTCTGTTGAACTCTCGACCACACAGCCTCTGCCCAAACACTGGGCTGCTCACAATAACAATCCTTACTTGCTCTCTTGCTCAGGACAAGTGGCATTTGGTAATTGCATTAGTGTAACGTTGATGGGGGTATTACCCTTTAATAAGGCAGTAGTCTGTCTCAACCTGTAATCTCAACCATATTTCCTCTGCCATATCAGTTACAGCGCAAACACCTCTGCAATAACATCAAATTAGTCACCACATATAGTAATTCTTTGATGGGGTAAACTGTTTGCAGAGCAATTTGCCACTTTGACTCTTGAGACTCTGCAGCTGCCGCTAATGACATTAGCAGATTTTCTTAGCTGACTTGTACAGGCTTCAGGGAGTGAGTGTTTCAGAGACGTCTTGTTAATGAATCCACTTTTTGAATAACTAAACTAAGACTCTATTGCATATGTAATAGATGTATGTTTACAGGCATGAAGAGATCCACTCTGGCACTGGTACTGGGCTGACACATAACTTGGGTAAGATCGTACTCCGATTACCAACCACCTCACCCAGGATTATGGGTACATTTTGATCCATACTTTTGCTGTAACATCAGGTTATTTGTCAGGAATGTTACAGAGATTGCACAGATTATTATCGGGATCATCATTTCTTTCCCATGTATTAGAAGTAGCTTAATATTGCTCAGTCAAAGGGAGACGATAACTGGCAGCCGCAACTTCTGACTGTAGGCGGGACAGACAAATATTCTGTTAATTGGTTGATTTATTCACAAGGTATCAATGGTTCATGTGAAAAGCTTAACCCAAATAAGACCTTAACCTGGAGTATTGCCCATCTTCATTCTGATCGTTCAAGTTTCAGTTTCGGTTCAGCCCAGCTGCGGTCAGCCCCTGCCCTCGCTCTACAATGGAGGTCAACTGACTTTGCTCCACACTGAAAAGAAAACACATGAAAGTCTTGTCTCCTCTTCCTGTAAACTTAATTTGGGGCTGAACCAGAGCGCCCTCCGGTCATCCTCCCGTTGTTCCTTGTAGTCTTTCCTGACGTCAGATCGGTAATTTGAAGAGGGTGTGTGGCTCCCGGTCAGGTTTCCCACAGGACCGAGGCACACCCCACCCCTCTGACCCACCGGGAGGTAGAGGTCACGCGTGAGAGAAGGGAGTGAAAAGAGCCCGTCCTCTGATTTATGTCTGACGTAGTTATTGGATCCCCAGTGCTGAGGTGGTTTTTGTTTCAGAGGTGGGGGACGCACCGAAGCAGATTTCCCCAACACCTCTCATGGTCTGGTCTAAGGTTTCAACCATATACACGGAGAAGTTTGGAGATAGGGATGGAGGGACAGTAGCTGATGGGTGAAAGGGTTACTGGGTTTTTCCAATGGTGATGAGGGGTATTGGGATAAGGGGCAAGTGCACACAGTGATAGTATGTACTGTATTTGACTGGCAGACTACAGTCCCAGATGTAACCCAGCTGTTGGGTTACAGTACATCTGGGATCATTACATAACAGATTCAAGTGCAACAGATTTCTGCTGTGTTGGACCATTCCAGTCATACTTTCGAGTTGGTTATGAAGATCTTATTTTTGGTGCGTGTTAGAGAACATGTCAGGTTTGAGCGGGGTCAGAAATCATTTTCAGCCCAGGAGATTCATCTTTTTCTTTCTTTTTTAACCCTTGTTTTCTCTGTTCCACCTTTTCCTTTTACATCATTAGTTGACCAATCATGTTCACAAACAAATCTTGGCGTTATCAATTCGGGAGGGGGGGCACTCTACTCTCCCCCTATCCAGCTTCACATGGATTTGTTATTTAGAGGGCCAGGTCTTTGTGGAAGTATGTTGCCAGTTTGAGACAGAGAAAAGGGGAGAGAGACACCCAGACGCACGTCTAATTAGTCGCCCGTCGTGTTTGTGCAGCAAATTAACTTGAATAGTTACAGAAAATTACTATACCATGTGGCCCATCCAACCGGTTCTCCCGATTGGCCACTCACTGGGTTTGAGCCACTCTTGCCTGTATCAAATAAAACTGTGAGGTCAAGTGCTGTTGACCTGTCTGGCTCTTGGCTTGAGATCTTCTATTTCTGTTACAGCCCACTATTGGCACTACAAACACCCCCCTTCCTCCACTCAAACACATTTCTTAGGAAAGTGTGCCTTGGTAACAACTTCTAATTGGTTTCAATATGATATTCCTGTCCTAGTAGATTCTTTTTTTAGATATGTTTTCCTTTTATTGGACAGGACAGTAGACAGACAGGAAATGTGGGGGAGAGAGGGGATGAGATGCAGCAAATGGACCCAGCTCGAATTTGAACCAGAGCCGACTGCGTGTAAGGACTTAACCTCTGTGGTACACGCTCTACCAGGTGAGCCACCGGGGTTCCCCCAGTCCTGGTAGATTCTGGTGTGTGTGTGTGTGTGTGTGTGTCCTCTGTCCCTGAATCAAGCTTCTCTCAAGCGGAAGTTCACAGTCTGCCAAAGCTGCTGGCCCAGAAGAACTAGGCCAGATTTGACACACCTCACAACCCATGCTAACCCTGACACTTTCCAGAGAGCAAAAGAGCAAAAGTCCCAACTACAAACACATCACTGTTTCAGGCCACTTGGATCCAAAATGATGGCGTCCTAATTGAGTTGTTAGCAGTTAACCGTAGCAGCGGAGACTCGTGTTCTACCTGCCTGCACAATGCAAGGCTGACCAAATCTCCATGTGACAGACGGCATTACAGCCTTCAAGACTTGAATGAGTTCCAGTCTCCAGGCAAAAGGGAATCTGATTTCTCTCTGTTGTTTCCTGGTCCATAAATAGGTCAATTATGCTCTTGTGTGACTGAGTGCCTAAACACATCTCTGATATTCATAAAACGATCAGAATAGAGTAAATCTGGAACCCACGTCTGGTTTTCTGAATTATATACAGTTTCATTTCTTAGGTTTTCGCCTGTTTGTAAATGTCTTTGTGGAGGTTCTGTTCAGTCAGATTAGGGTTTTGTTCAGTGTGACCCCTGAATCTGTGTATAAAGTCAAAATTAAAACAATTCAGGCACTTGACCAAGATCTGCCAGTGGGTAAATATGTGAAGCAGGAGGTCTGGCTCTCTGCAGACCCCCTGTGGTTTTATGTCAGGAAAACCCCACATCAGCAGCATCAAAGCCCAGAACGGTAGATCCCTGCCAGTTTATCACCCACTTTTCAATGGACCAGAATTTTCTTTTGGAAGCACTTTGAAGTCTTAAACAGGTACACTAGCCCTTTTTTCTGAAAATTTCGCTCGGTCAGCACCAAACCAACCAAAAGGCTCCGTCTCAACCCTATAATAAGATTAAAACTGTCCTTCACCAACAGTCTGCCTGTTTACCAGACTGAGGAAGAAAGGGACCAACCAAAAACATGACCATATGTTTAAACCTTGTCCTATGAACCCAAAACAGGATGTCACAGCAGGCCCTCCGGTCAGAGCTAACTGACATACACACAGACAGACAGGAGGGCTATTGTTTTGTTCTACATTGGGAAAGACAGAGGGAGGCAAAGGGAAATGTGGTAAGGGAGACAAATGATACATGTGTGTGTGTGGGTTGCTGTTCAAGGCTTACAGATTGGAGGGCTATCCAAAAAAGGGCCAAACAGCCATAAATTCTGTCTGGAGGCCAGGTCATGTGGCGGAGACTGTACTTTTTACATCCCTAAATGTCCTTGAACCATATTGAGCCTCTGTAAGATCCATTGTGTGTGAGTGTGTGAGTGTGTGTGTGTGTATGGGTGAACTGGTGCATGCAGAAACAAATGCTGACTCAGGGCTAAAAACGAGAGAAAAATCGAGACAGAAAGAGAGTCAGACAGGAGTTGGTAGACAGGGTGGGGGTCTGCTCAGACCACATAGACATAGCATCAGGCCATGCAGAGCCACAGAGTCCTCCTTGTTGTCTACAAACACAACCTGTTGCAACTCCCTCAAGAGCATACTATGCGGGGAATGCTAAAAGGATTAGCGCTTATCCACTTGAGATAATGTGAAAAATGAGACGTGATGTGGTGGAGGGAGGCGACAAAGAGTCAAGGATGAGGCAGCGTCGCAACAATAACTCACTCAGCCATTACAAGAGGATTAGACAACAACTCACCGCTTATCTACTCTGCATAGATTCCATACAGGCTGTTTTTATTCCAATTAATAGTCATGTTTAAAGGGTTAATAGTCATGTTTAAAGGGTTAATAGTCATGTTTAAAGGGTTAATAGTCATGTTTAAAGGATTAATAGTCGTGTTTAAAGGTTTAATATTCATGTTTAAAGGGTTAATAGTCATGTTTAAAGGATTAATAGTCGTGTTTAAAGGTTTAATATTCATGTTTAAAGGGTTAATAGTCATGTTTAAAGGATTAATAGTCGTGTTTAAAGGATTAATATTCATGTTTAAAGGGTTAATAGTCATGTTTAAAGGGTTAATAGTCATGTTTAAAGGGTTAATAGTCGTGTTTAAAGGGTTAATCTCTGATAGTTGTACAAGTAAGTAACAAACACTACTTAATATATTCAATTTCTGAAATATCTACTACGGTAAATATTTACTAACGTTTCCCTTATGGCTATGTGTGTGAGTAGTATACGTAAAGATGTATCATCCAACAACACACAAAAAATACAGCAGAGATGACTTTCCCACGAATATTTCTTTATTTCTTTTTATTTTATGTGTACATCATACACAAACATCTTTGGAATAAAAACTAAATCTCTTATATATGGAAATTTCAGAATTTATGAAGCCACTTTGTAAACATGCAACCAAATGGATTCTCAGAGGGAGGTTTAAAAAAAATAAATCCAGGTTGAAGGGGTTCCAGAGGGGGTTTGGGTGCCATGCTGACGATACATACAAAATAAATTGTGGTTAATTTATCACATGTACACATATTACATGCTTTTAGGTCCAATAATACTTCAGCCAACATGTCTCTCACTTTGGGTCACAGAGTTCTAACCTCCACATACCATGGCGGACCCCAGTTCACATTTCAGTGGCATCCTCCAAGCAAAGCTATGGAGACGATGACCTTTCATGGCGATAAAGGGAGAATCATTCAAGGACTGATGAAGTGAGGTAGGATATGTGGTTATCAGAGGAAGAAGGACAGCGTGGGCCTCCCTCTCCTTCCCCCCTTCGATGGGAGAGACCCAGATGATCTCCGGCCACAGAGGGGCTGACGGAGCCGGAATGAGGTTCTGTAAACTGGTTGTAGAAGTGACACCCTGAATCATTCTGCAGCAGGAGTCTGAAAGCTTATGGTCCCTTACACTTAGAGGTGAATATTTTATGGTATGTTTACTGTGGCATAAAATCAACCATCAATTCAAAATGTTGTGATATTTAAATGTCCATGTATGGATATTTGCTTGCAAAAGTCCAGTTTTGCTCTCAAGGCATTGACCATTAACGGCCTGCGTTTCCCTGTCTATCCTTTTACAACACTATAGCTTACACAACTGCTGAACAGGCATGAAGTATTAGCTGTGGCAATCAATATGAATGTGTCACAACTGATTATTGGTCAGTATATACTGCATGAGACTAAGTCCTCTTTAGGGGTGTGAATTTGAGATGAGACAATCAAAATTACTGGCCAGGCATGGCTCCTTATCTTCCACTATCCAGGTACTCCGTAGAGAGTATAGCTCAGTGTTTTAGGTTATGAGATGAGTCTGCAAAGAGTCAAAGCTGCATCTGTCTATCTCGTTAATGTCCTCTCGTTCTGTCCAGTTCAGTGCATTAACAACCCCATGGGGGTGCCTTTGCATGTTTGTTCCAACGCCTGCGTTGAAGAGAGAGAAAAAGCAACACACAAACTAAACTGGGACAGTTCAGAATGAGGTACTCATGGTTCACTTCACACACAACAGTTCTCCACTATGAAAAAAAGCTTAGTGGTTTTCCATTGTCATTTATTCATTTGTGGGAGCGTGTTGGGTTATGTTTGGTGTCAAGGACACTAAACATGGCGTCCACTGTGCTATAACGAACATACACTTTTACATTTATGTGCCTTGTGGGGGTAGGGTGGATCAGAGGGGGAGATTTCAGTCCAGTTCTGAATCCAGTTCAGTTAATAACTGTGAGTCATTGTCATGTTTTGCCAGGTGAAATGGTTCCACTTGGCAACATTTAGATATACCCACGCAACATTTCCACAGGATCTATAAATACAGCATCAATCAATCAATCAATCTGACAGGAGATAGAGAGAGAGAGAAGGTTATCGGTACAATATACAGTCTTTGTCCAGCCTTTTTTGGGAAGGGAAAAGCAGAGGACTAAACAGTTGACTCTTTGGGCCCTTCGCGGGCAGCGTTCTTACAACCGTAAAGCCACTTGATGACACGAGCATTTCTCTCGATGATTGACACCCCTGAGGGAAGCTGCTCGGCCAACTCCTCCTGGAACAGCCCCTCTCCCGAGTGGCGGGAGAACTCGCTGGGCTCCGAGCCACCGCACCCTCCCACACTGCGGAGCGCCAATGAGAGTGTGTCTATGGAGCTGGCGCCAGACAGGAAGTTCTCCCGGCCCAGCCGTTCTATCATCTCCATTTCCAGTCCGCAAAAATCAAAGAAACGCTCCTGCTCGGATAACGCCACCGAGCAGCGCAGACGCAGGTCCGACTTTGAGCGCTGCAGTTTCCCCAACTGCCTTTTCGGTACTGGTGGCGGTGATGCTCGCTTCCAGGGGTCGTTCTCATTGTCATTGTTACTTGAGTGGTTGCCATTGGTGACACCATTTCCAACTCCATCACTGATGTTATTTGTAAATCCATTCTTAGTCCGTTCAAGTGTACAGCTAAAGCCAGGGCTGGGAACAGACCCTGGAGAGCGTTCATGGTCAGTTTTACTGGACCTCCTGCTCCCCAGTCCGCCATCCGTGGTATCTTTGTCATTGGTCCAAGACATGCGGGAGTCTCCGTCTCGAGATGGAGCTTTCTCTTCACCAATCACCATCTTCTGGGTTCCCCCCTCACCTCCGCCACTCTTCTCCCTCATGGAGCCCTGGAAGAGGCGGCGGACAAAACTGTAGCCCTTCACCTCCATATTATTGTTCTCTCCCACTGCTGCACCATTGGGACTTTTGCACTCTTTCTTCTGCCGGTAGATAATGAGGGAGTCTGGTCGCAACATACGTTTACCTGTGCTCCTTCTGAGTACAGGGGCACTGTGTGGTGCTACCAAGGAGGCAGGCCCAGGGGTCCGTGGGCTGGGGGGCGTTACTTTGTTAACGTTGCTCCTGTTATTTGACTCAATGTCCACAGAGGTCCCTCGGTTCTCTTTCCTGGAGTCATCGTTTTCATTCTCATCTCGCGAGTTGAAGGAGCGAGAGAGTGTGGAGAATGGGGTGTTGGATGAGCACCGTGGGGGGAGACGAGAGGTAAGGGTAGTGGGCATGGCAAGAGGTCGTCGGGGCTGTGGTGGTGGGGTAGCACAGGGCACCAGTACAGGTTCCTGCTTGGTGTTGATGACCTGCTGGCTCTTAACATATTTGGCTTTGTCCGCCTCCAGCCTCTCCACAGCACTGATTGAGCGGCCGTGGCCCCCACCATCTATCTGCCTACGCAGGTAGTCTGGACCCTTGTTGAGGAGCCTCAGAGGAGACGGGGATCCAATTGGTGTCAGTGGCTTCATGTTGCTTCGCCCAACTGGAAAAAGACATCAAAACTGCAGCCTCCAAATGGCTGACAGCTTCTACAGTTAAAGGTGTTCACCAGGGAGCTGATGTTGGTCGTGTAAAAATTTCAAAATAAGAGCCTTTGAAAAAGATTTAACTATAGAAATACACTATGGCAGCTTTCATTCTTTCATTCTCACAGCTCCTGAATCTTCCTTGAGGGGTAATAGATAGGTAACAATTCCAGAGACCACAGAGGCCGAGTTTATTGTGATGTTTTCTATAGATAGCGTTTAGTCTCTTTGTTGGGCAGTGTTAGAGCCCAGACAAATTGATATCTCTATCCAGTATTTACACAGGCATTTGGATAGACGGGCAGGGCGCAGGGAAATCCTTTTTCCGTCGGCCAAGAGCACTCCCAAATGAGACGCTCCCTGCCCACAGTACTGCAGAAATAGCAGGCAGGGTTCACTTTGAAAGGGTTACTTTTTCCTCCCCCACTTTTTCTTCTCTCTCTCTCTCCCCCAACAACACCCTTTTCTGTTGATCCTTTTTAGCGATGGCTGCCCTGGGAAATGAGATATAATGGCTTCAAATATTTGCTCTGTGCAGGCTATCTAAGGGACGCTAGGTCAAGACTCTTATTGTTTGGCGCCCGTCGTGGTTGAGTTGACCTGAGGGTGGCCGGCACCGGGGTACTTGGTATGCTGATGGACAGATGGGCAGATGGAGATCTTGTCCTTGTCCTCACCTCACCTGCACTCAGGATCTGTGGGAGGGGGAGAGAGAGGGAGAGAGAGAGAGAAAGAGTGGTTTTAGTTGGAAGCGTAGGCAGCAGAGCCCAGATGGCAAGAGAGGACAGTGGTCTCTGAAGTGCAGCTCAGATCGTGCTTATTTAAAGCTGCAGGGAGTCCCACGTCTTGTGACAAGGGCTGTGCTGGCAGCAGCTCTTCCACGATGCAAAGCTGACTTTTATGAGAATTTAATAACCACATGCCATGTCCATATTAAATCAAAAATATACACGACCTTAAGGGAGGTAGCTGACACTTTTATTCAGAGCAGCACACACAATGAGTGAGCAGGAAGGGGTTCACTGTCTGCTGCAGGATTTGCTACCCGGGAACATCGGACGTTTCAGCAATGGGAGAGTGTCTCTAATGACAGCGTACTGCAAAAAACGTATATTTTGCTTTGATATTGAACTCTGTATTTCAAGGTGTTTCATCTGTGAACACGCATCTTTAATACAAATTCCCATGCACCCTATGCATTGCATAATGAGGTGTGTTTTAAAAGGTTTACACATACTGTGCTGCATCTGCATCCTTACACAGCTACTCAACACTATGTTAAAGTTGTTAATATTTTAAAGAACCAAGTAAACCAATACACTTTGAAAGTAATAAATATTTAACAGTCACAGTTAAACAGCTTGGTCTTCAAATTAACGAGCCCCAACAAAAGTTAAATGACACTTTAAACCAAAAGTAGTGCATGATGCTATGAAATGGATAGCCAATATTTCTCACTCATGATGTGTGTTGTTTAGACAGATTTTTAGGTTCTCCCAACACTATGTGGGGTTTGGGAAGGGAGGTGGGTGAGGAGGGGGTAGAGGAGGATGTCTGTGCCTATAACGGGACCGGCTCTACCCAAGGAGGTGCAGGGAGGGTATTTATAGCTGGAAAGTATCCCAACACAGTTATCATGTGTCTATGTGTGCATGTATGCATGTGCATATGTGCATTTTCTAGTTTGCTCGTGAGTGGACATGTGCCCATATGTGTTTGTGTGTCAGCACAAGGCAGTAAAAGCCTTCTCAGTACATGAAAGTGGGTTGCATGCACGGTTGGTTTGCATATTAATCAAACCTTTTCAGATTGCTAATTCTGCTTGTAAGAATATGTATGTATGCATAAGAATAGGTGGTGGTGAGAGGCTGCCATGTGCAAACCGGGTAGATAAACTTAAAGCTGTTATCAATTCCCAGAGGCACAGATGGTACCTGTTTTTCATCCACCTAAAATGTATTACGAGTCAGCCTGGAGAGAAACGCGCTCCCTTTGCCGCTCTAGACAGCTGGAGAGTGCTATATTGTTGTTTTCACGGTTCCCTCAGGTCTGCTTCAAAATATATCAAATGCTATTTTAGCCTTTCCTTCTTGCAAGAGAAAACAATGAACAACCTCCTTTGGCAGGAAAAGGATGGATCTATGGCTCATGTTTTAGGATGTGTGATACCATTAATAGTGGCAGCTGCCTTAAACCAACCAAACCTAAACTTTTAAAAATGTGTTTCTTGTTTTACTATAGTAAACAGTAGAGAGGGACAGAGTGACATGTGACAACGGTAATGAGCCATATTTGAACCCATGACAACATGAGTACATGGTATGCGCTTTAGCCAGTTGACACCCGAACCAAACTTAACCTGTAATATTGCCAGAGGAATATTGAGTTGTGTACCAATGAATAGAAGTACAACACCGGAAAAGGTTGAGCAGAGTATATCAAGAACTTTTCTTGCTATGATTAGGGATCCTAACTCCTAAATCCTAAATCTAGACCCTCCACTCCAGACCACCACTCACACAAACTGAAAGATTGGATTAAAAAGCAATAGCTGGTTTCCAGTATTATGCAAGTTATGATTTGAATGATGCATCGAATTATAAAACCTGAATGGAGACAGAAAAGTTTTTTAAGCATTTGCTTGATTCCAAAATGATGCGTCATAAAATAAAATAAACTGTGATGACAATTTGCTGTGGAAATTCTGAAAGACTCTGTACATCCTCAGATATGTCATTCATGCTGCTGCTCTTATGTATAAGGCCGTCAACATGTCTATTAGTTGGTGTTAGTTGGTGCATTAGAATATTGCCAAGTACATTCTTTTAAATTTTGCCTTCAAACTATGGCCAACAGAAAAAACAAGTTTCTGAATACTAATAAAGTCTTGAAATAAACCATTTTTTAGTGGATGCAAGAAGCTTATTAATTT
>CABFOS010060506.1:0-12690 GCA_900660315.1 Diretmoides pauciradiatus | reverse complement strand
GAACCGGGGCGACACCACGGAGAGTTTCCCTTTGGATTTCACCGCCGTGGAGGAGAACATGGACAACTTCATGACACAGGTGAAGAACCTGACGGAGTCCCTGTACCCGTGCTCGGCCCAGAAGTTCGACTATGACATGAAGCTGCACTTTTTGGAGAATACGTCCGTCACCTGTAACGACGGGACTCCCGCGGGGTGCGTATCAACAAATCACTATTATTATCATTATGATGTGATGATTTATTGATACAGGACTGGAGTTGAGTTATTGGTTCAGATTGATTTGTGGTATCAGGCCTGAGTGTAAAATCTGAGACTATTGAGATAAAAACCCAAAACAAAACAGCAGCATCATGGCACAGGGTCGGTTCAGGATGAGATGGACAGCTGCTTTGCGTCAGCGAAGCGTGAAATATGCGGATCGCCACTCACGCTTCATTTCCTTTGCTTCAAATTAGAATGCAGGATTTGCTCTGCAGAAAGTTTTCGATTGAACTTTTCGATTGTCTCCCTTTCTCTGTCTCTGTTGCGCTCTGTGCCGCACAGTGTTGAAATGCGATTTTGCAGCAGCCTATAGTATGTTTTTCTTTGCTTACACGACACACTGAGTTTGCTGTAGGTAACTTAATCATAGGAATCGTGCAGAATGATCTCTGTCAGTATGGGGCTCTATAGATGTGCTGAGGCATAAGGATTCAGTGTTTTACCAACATTTGTTTGCAACACAACATCATCAGTTGTCAGTGTCATTAAGCACAAATCCATTTGGCAGTGCATGAGTTCCTTACTAAAGAGGGATAAGCCATGGCACTAAAAGCATATTAATATCACTGAGCAATATCTATGAGCAAAGATGAGCAAAGTAGACAACGGTGAATCGTGGAGACTCTACTTTTCTGCCTCGTTTGGTTGTGGTGAACTCTACTGTGGGTTTCATTAACTCTCCTCATTTTGACGTACAAATTATGCCGACCACATTCGGTTCTGTCAGGGAGGGGATGGGGATGGATGGGAACATCCCCCTCCTGACAGTGTTTGTTTGTTTGTGGTGTTTGTCAGAGCAGATGTTTTCCGGGTTCCTCCAGAGTGTCTTAATATTCCTACTCCCCATGATACATGTCTTTATATGATGAGTGTCTTTATATGTGTGTCTTTACATGATACATGTCTTTATATGATACATGTCTTTATATGATGTGTGTCTGTATATGATGTGTGTCTTTACTTTCACTTGTATCTGAAAACCACAACCTCACAAGCTTACAAATACTGTACAAGTAACCACAATTACATTAGATAGCCTAAATTTACTTGTAACGGAGACATTACATTGTAAAACACAATTGAGCACAATTACCGTGGTGTTATTTGTAGTTATTGATACTGTATATATGCTTTATCAATGCAATGATGTACATGGCACGTCTGCCCACCACTGTGCACTGGGACTCATCCTTGACCAGTTGGAAGAAGGGCAGTCTTGTCCTGTTCAAATGGTTTTTGCTATACATGATATTTATGGATTTACTGTAGTATCCTGTCTAATTCCTGTGTTAAACCCCAAAGTGCCTGATGGAGAGAGTAGCAAAGCTGTTAGGGAACGCAGCAGCGCAGGGGACAGTTGTTGGCAGATGGTCGTTTCAGTCACCAGTAGGTCTGCTGTCAGTCAAGATGTTAATCCAGCCAGCGACCAGATAGCCATCTCCTGCCTCACCCTGGACACCGACATGCTTTACAGACTGGTAGCATCACAGTTATACACGTTGACGTAATTGTTTTGGTAGATAAGTAAGGATGCAACACCAAACACGCTTCACTAGACACCAATTCATGAGAGACCGTGTGGTTGAAGGGGTCTCTCTCCCTTCTGGCATCTTCTGCTTGCCAAACCTGCCTTCACTTTGCTTTTTGGAAGTAAACTGCCCTGTCCTCAGTTTGTGTTTTTGACTCAGGATCTCAATAATAGTAGAAGACATTAAATGCAGCCAGAGTGTGATTCAATGTTTGAGCAAACAACTCAGAGCCTCATCTAAGTCTGTTTTCTTTAATGCTGCTGCAATATATTTGGCAATCAGTGGAGTTTAGTCATTGGTAACGTGGGGTGGATACGCTAGTGGTGAAAAAAACATCTCTCAGCATCTCAGAGCCACATCTGGAGCATCATGCTGGCTTCTGTGGCTATAGGAGCGATACTCTCTGAAGAGAGCTTTTTCAGAGTGTCGTCTGTTAAAACACAGTCTGCTGAGTTTTCCCTGGCATTGGTACTGAATGAATCTCCTGTTGAAAGAAAGGAAGATGATGCATTTGACATGAGTAAGGCCTGCGGCGGGGGAGAGTCATGAGCGCATTGCCCTCTTCTGGGCTGACAACATAAAGCACACATCTCTGTTACTCCATCATGTCTCAACCACTGGTGGAGTTCCCATTCTGGCCCAGAAGCGACTGAACGTTTGACCCCAAATTCACTTCAGCTACCCAGATACAGAAGCATTATCTCAAGGCAATAAAAACAAAGTGCACGTATACGCGGACCAAACAAAGTTGCATTGTTTCACCATGTCTCTTATCTTTCCATTAGTACATAGTGAGGCGGTGAGCTGTGATTTTATCCAGGTTGTATGTGAGGACACTGTTGAAGAATGATGAGCTCAGAGTAATAGAAGAGGATGTGATGGTATATACTTACTCTTGCCACACACATTAAGCGTGAAGAATACCATGCAGTGGCTTTCCCGAGCATGATAGGGGCCAGGATGTTCTCTATCTCCTATTTGATCCTATTTTAGATTGGCTTCCCAGGGGGAAAACACAGGCTTCTACCTCAGTATTCTCTCCACTATGCTCTCGGAATTCATGTTTTGCTGTTTTTTTGTCAGCGTACAGAGATAAGAAGGAACGAAGAAACAAGACATCTTTGTTTAGATGAAACTGATGACTCATGTGTTTTCTTTCATGCTTGGATACCATCACTGATGATAGAAACAGTGAGGGCATTACTTCTTTATCTCATCCTTCTCTCTGAATAGGTAAATAAGCCCTATTCTAAATGTGGAACGTAGCGTACGTGTGTGTCTCTGCCATTCACACGTATGAATGTCATGAGACATTGAGTCATGCAGCCATGGTTATTAAATAAACCTTAGAGAATGTATAACCTTTGAAGTGTATGTGTGTTTTGCTATGTTGGTTAGTGCTGATCTATTACACTTTGTGGTCTCTTGTAGGTATTACCTGAAAGAATCCCGAGGCAGCAGACGGTGGTTGATATTCCTCGAGGGTCAGTATTCTGCACTGGTTTTGTAACTAACTAACTAACTAACTAACTAACTAACTAACTAACTAACTAACTAACTAACTAACTAACTAACTAACTAACTAACTAACTAACTAACTAACTAACTAACTAACTAATGTCGTCTTGTTTCTCCTTTCACATCCAGAGTTAATGTTCTTAGTTTGGCATTATCAAATCTCTTTTTCTTTTAAGAATACCAATTAATGAATCTCTTTTAAGTGGAGCAGTTTGAAAACCCATCTAAACAACCCTTTAAATCATTTATGTGGAGGATCTTTGGATTTAAAATGAGAAATTCTGAGTGTTTTTGTGTGTGTGTCCCTATGTCCAGGCGGCTGGTACTGCTTCAATAAAGAGAACTGTGACAGCCGATACGAGACCATGAGGAGACTGATGAGCTCATCCAAGTGGCCCCAGACCAAAACAGGTCAGAGATGAGCGAGGAACAAGCGATAGTATCACTATGTAGTCGTACTGTATACACCTATCACTTCTATGTTCTGTAACAGATACAGATCTTTTTATTTCTGAAATATGGGGAGGATTGGAACCTCCGAGCACTTTTTTCATTTCATTTGGCATTTTGCACTTTGCTTTCATGTTCTCTGTTTGTCTGTACTGTCTGATGACTTTCTCATTGCTCTCATTGCAACCAAATTTACCTACGGGTATAAATAAAGTAACCTGAACCTGAGACGGCTAGACTGCTGCACCCTAGTTCACTAACCTCCCATCAGCACCACCGTCGCTCCACTATACGGTGCCAAGCCTGATCCCGCTCCCGCTCCCGTCGCACAGTGAGAACCCACTGTAAAGTCTCAGTAATGAGAAGGACCGGATGTATCCGTGCTTATCCGCAGTGTTATTGAGACCGACACCCAGTCATAATGGAGCTGCAGTGCAGGGCTACTTGGCGCCCGCTGCTGTAGGAAGAGAGATGCCTCCCTCTCTCATTGTGGTGTAATAACTGTAATCCATGTGGTGATGATGAGAAAGATGTTGGTGTATCTGGGAGTGTCAGGATGGCTAATGATACATGTTGATCTATGCCTTGTTGTTGACTGTCTCTGTAGGCACGGGGATCCTGTCTCCACTGCCTGAGGAAAGCCCTCACTGGTGGAAAGCCAACATGGTGTAAGTTGCCTCTTGTCAGTGTGTGCATGTCTATGTGACGGTACTCAGTGCTTAATTATAACTGTCAATTTCAACGTTCTGTGCACTGTCATTATAAGCAGGTAGGAGGCTTAACTTATGACATTATGTTGCTTGTGCAGGTTCATCCCTTACTGCTCCAGCGATGTGTGGAGTGGTGCTACGCCCAAAACAGACAAGAGTAAGCCATCATTGAATAACCAAAATCCTAACACTTGCATTGTTACTGTACAGTGCTAACCTCTCTTTGTACTGTGTGTAGGTGGTTATGCCTTCATGGGCTCACTGATTATTCAGGAGGTTGTGAAGGACCTGCTGAACAAAGGTCTGGATAACGCCAAGGTCCTACTACTGGCAGGCAGCAGGTTAGTTCATGAAGCACATGTTTACTAGGTTTAATTACCCTCCCCTGTGATTTTACAGTCAAACGTGTCTTCATTTCATTAATATGTGTGCATATGTACAAATATGAACATATGGTATTCCTTCCTGCAGTGCGGGGGGCACTGGGGTCCTGCTGAATGTGGACCGTGTGGCAGAGCTGCTGGAGGGGCTCGGTCACACTGGGATACAGGTGCGAGGCCTTTCTGATTCTGGCTGGTTCCTGGACAACAAGCAGTACCACTGCACCGACTGTGTGGACACCGTCAGCTGTGCCCCCACTGAGACCATCAAGAGAGGCATCAAGTAAGGGAGCCCGTGACCATTATCAGCTTTTACACCATGGACTGATAGTGGTTGCATTCAAATGATGAGATTACAGCAGTAATACAGTGTGTTGATCAAGATGTGAACATGTGCATCATGCCCTGACCTTCCACCTGCCCCATCAGGTACTGGGGAGGAGTGGTACCAGAGAAGTGCAGGTTGGCCCATGAAGGAGAGGAATGGAACTGTTTCTTTGGTTATAGAGTCTTCCCATCAATAAAGAGTGAGTATTTGGTCTCGTCCTTTAGAAATATGCATACATGTTGTATGTGTGTGATGAGCACTGAGTAGGTGTGTGCTACTTTACATTAATCTAACTGTCCATTCTTTCTGTGCAGGCCCTGTGTTTGTGGTCCAGTGGCTATTTGATGAGGCCCAGTTGACAGTGGACAACATCCAGCTGACTGGCCAGCCTGTGCAGGAGGGCCAGTGGCGCTACATCCAGAACCTGGGCATTGAGCTGAGGAACACACTCAAAGACGTCCCGTAAGAACCACCGCCTGCAGTTTAGCAAGAAAGTTGAAATAGAAAACTGTAAATGGTTTACAATAGACTTGTGTCTTTGTTTCTTCAGGGCTATGTTTGCTCCAGCCTGCCTCTCACATGAAGTTATCACAAGAAGGTGAGTGTTATTCAATTTTCCCACCCCCTCAGCAGTGTTTGTCAAAGTTCATTTGCCCAATAGGAGTGTTTGGCTTTTTATTTCCGTGAGCTGACAGCGCCCTCTTGTGTTGCATTCTAGTTACTGGATTGACGTGCAGGTGAAAGGCACTTCCCTGCCCCGAGCGCTCAACTGCTGGGACCGCAGCTTCAACGACAACAACAGGAACAACAAATCCCCACCCAAGGGCTGTCCTGTGCATCTGATTGACAGCTGCCCGTGGCCACACTGCAACCCCACCTGCCCCACCATCCGGGACCAGTTCACAGGACAGGAGATGAATGTCATCCAGTTCCTCATGCACATGGGCTTCGATGTGCAGAAGATGGCCCAGCAGCAGGGCATGGACCCCAGCAAGCTATTGGACATGCTCAGCAGCGGCAGTTAAAGGGACACACACAGTATCTCTCCAGGCTATAAGCCCAAGCAGGGTCGGCTAGTCTCTCTGGCCAGTCTCCCACACCTGATACCTCCAACTCCCCATGTTCACCTTTAGCCCAAACCTCAGTCAAACACAGGGGCTTATATTTGTTTAACCCTCGATTCCCCCACAATCCCCCCCTTCCCTTTTGTCCTCACAACCCAGTACTGGTGAGTACAGGGGCTGCATGCCACCATGACAAGGCACACCTCTCTGCTACTTTCCTCTTAAATTATCTTTTGCTTGTAAAAGAAGAAAAAAAGATCACGAATGTAATCCAGTTTTAAGGATGCTCATCAATGTTTTTTTAATGTAATTTTTCATCCTTCTCTATAGATTTTACATAGTTATTGTTAAAAAACTGCAACAATGACTGTTTTTTTAAGTAGTCACTATAGGGTGTATAAAGATATAAGATTGTTTAAACTCTTTTTTTATATATATATAGTTCATCTTACATCTTATCACAGAATAGCCTGTATCAAGGCAAGAACAGGCACACATGAAAATGGTGAGAAAAGCACTGGATTAGGAAGGGACAGAAGGGACTTTTGTGTTTAGCCATGCCCAGTCGTAGCTCCACACCAGGGTTTAGTCAAGTGCTGAGGCCGACTGTCATGCTAAGGTGGATCTGCAGACGCTCTGAGGTCCATCACCAGTACATACACACCACAGTGCCATTACGTCCGTTCTATACCTCTTATGCACCAGCCACGTCACCGGAAGAGGACTGCTCCTGCCCGAGCGTAGGGTATCCATTTGTGCCGGAATGTGATTTCCACATTAGGTCACCTCAGTAGTCCAACACTCTTCACAATCAATGCAATGTGCATTCAAAGGGAGACAAGTATTGTGTATTGTATAATTATTATTTTTTGAGTACTTGTATAGGTTCTTTCAAGTGTAACTCCCTTCTTATATTTCATAATAGAAATCACTTTTTAATATAATGACAATGTTGTATGTAATGCTGTCTTATAAATGATGTTTTAAAGGACCTCTATTTCACACCACGCCAGAGAAGGAAAGGTATTACTAATTGTAATTTTATTCTGTAACATATTTTTTAACAGAAAAAAACTCAAGCTACATTGGTAATTTACATATTTATTTTGTTATGTAAATCATATTTATATAAGTGCTATTTTCACAGAGAAGTGATTCTTTGTAAATTGTAAATATATTGCTGTTTTTTTTCTCTTTGTGTTGATTGCATGTCTTTGTATCAGACCTAAAAGAAAAGACCCATTACAGATATTTCAAGGTAAACATTTTCATTTGTCTTATTATTTTTTCTGCACCATTCCTATTTTACACTCACAGTAGCTTACAATAACATTTAGCAGCTCTACACGCCAACAGCTCTGCAAGCTCTAAACACTGAATACCACTAGTCTTTAAACAGATTTTGGTCTTATTGTACATCCGCTGCAATTATACCACCAAATTCAAACATTATTTTGAAGGCTTCTACTGCAAGCATCACCCAGCAGCACATTGTAACTCTCAAATCCCACAACAGCAGGTTACAGTATTTTCAGCAACTGTTAATCCAGTTCCACTTCTCTCTCGGGCGCATAGCTCAAAATTTATAGCCATAAGTCCCGTATAATCATCTCTTTGGACCTGTATGTAATTTCTGGCTCTAATGGGAGTCTTAGCCTCCCCTCCCTGTCATTACGCTGTGTATAAATGCCAGTTTCTCTCAGAGGGAGCGCTGACTCAGTCTCCCTGGGTGCTCCCCAGAAATACGACTCCCATACTGCCTGCCTGCAGCCTCCCACCCCACCCTTTTGTGGAATATAGACCCCCTATTTATAGCGCGGGTGAGGCCTGTAACCCTGGGCTCGGCACAGACTTTCATTTCAAGAACCACCCCTGGCAATGTACTCATACTGACACACAGGAGAGAGAGAGGGTGTGTTTGTGCGTCTAAGAAAGAGTGGGAGATCAAATCAGAGGAAGCAAAGGGAGAGAGACGGAGCAGGACTGAGAGAAAGAGAGAGGAAAGTTTGGGTGACATTGGATGAGAGTTAGTGGCCTGGAGGACTGAGTCATTGAGTATTTGGGACTTGACTGACAGGACAACAAGCTAGTCCACCTGTTCTCCACTGGGGGCTTTGTTGGAAGATTGTTCTCCGTTTGGATATGACTCGTAGAGGAAGGCTTATCGGACAAGATCTTACTTCACTCTGAATTTTTGAAGAGATACATTGAGCAACTTGCCGATCGAAGGGAGTGACGAGAGAAAACCGAGATATTTGAGGATACACACAGAAGCCTTTGAGTTGGAGCAGGGTAATACTCAACCTCATTCCCTAAAACAGCCTTAAATTCACATTGTAACAAATACTGAAAGAGGACTAATAATAAACCAGAATTATTTGATGTACGGAAGTTATACTTGAATAAATGAAATACAAACAGATCCTAGGCCAGTGACGTTGTTCTAAAATACCTAAAGCCCATCTAAAAGAGAATTCCTTTTTCAATAGCTTTTATTATTGTGAGCTACTGTACAAACTTCTACAGTACAGTGGCTGAATGTAATTTGATCTGTTGCAGCACACCACAGTAATTACAAAGGAAGCGCAGGAAAAATTTTCAGAGATTTGTAATTAAGCACCATCTATAAAAGGCGGCCAAAGGCAAGGGCGAGGTCTCTGAGGACGGAGAGAAGTAGGCCACAAGGACACCAAGACAGACGACAGGAGCTCGGGAAATTCATCTGGCAAAATCAGCAGTGCATACGGGACAGCAGACACCATGGACCCTCTCGGCGGACACTACCTCAACAAGTCAGCGGTGTTATCAGCTTTAGGTGCAGCCCGTATGTGCCAAATGCTACTTGGTTGCACCATAATGGCCTTAGTGTCCCACAGCGCAGGCTACAGCGCCACCTATGGGAACTTCTGCATGTTTGTGTGGTGCTTCTGCTTCGCTGTCACGCTGGTAGTGTTCACCATGGACGTTACGCGGCTCCATAGCTGCATGCCCATTTCCTGGGACAACTTTACTGTTGCTTTTGCCATGCTGGCCACGCTCATGTACATCACCGCCTCTGTGGTCTACCCTGTTTACTTCCTCCAAACAGACTGCCCCACAGAGGGCTGCGAGGTCAGAAACTACCGCATTGCCGTCACCGTCTGCTCCAGTGTCTGCTGCTTCCCCTACGGGGTTGAGGTGTTCCTGACTCGGGCCAAACCGGGGGCTGTGGTGGGTTACATGGCCACCGTGTCAGGACTACTCAAGGTGGTCCAGGCCTTTGTGGCCTGCATCATATTCGGAGCCCTGGCCAACGACAGTGAATACAACCGCTTCATTGCCACCCAGTACTGTGTGGTGGTGTACAGCTTGTGCTTCTCTGTCACTGTGATAGTGATAGTGCTGACAGTGTCAGGGAAGACCGCTGCCCTGCGGTTCCCCTTTGACCGATTTGTGGTCGTCTACACCTTCTTTGCTGTGATCCTGTACCTCAGTACTGCACTGGTCTGGCCCATCTTCAGCTTCGACAAGAAGTACGGCGCCACTTTTCGTCCTGAGAACTGCCCGCGGGGGAATTGTCCCTGGGACAGTAAACTGGTAGTGGCGGTGTTCACCAATGTCAACCTGATCCTATATTTCATTGACCTGGTCTACTCACAGAGGATCCGCTTCGTCTCCAACTCTGCTGCTTGAGAAACTGAGACCGAGACTGATAGACAGACAGAGCTTGAGGCCACTTCAGAAATGTTCCCTGCAGTCAGGTCTCTGTGAAGGCCATGGTGTTATGTGTGGCACTTTTTATTATCAGTGTTCCTCTCTATTAGTATTAAGACTCTGTATTATGCAGCAAAGCTGACAGTATTATCTGTAGTACATGTTACAATCTTAAAGGTCTTTCTCCAGTTCTGTAGTGACCTACCAGGGAGAGTCTGCCAGGTGCGCTGTTGAGCTGATCTCAGCAACTTCACCCACAGAGGACACTGGAAAATATGTCCATCTGAGCACCATAGAGGTCTGTCATCTCCAAGCTGTGTCAGCGGTCTTGAACACGACGGGCCTAGAATAGAGATTGTTTGATGAAATGAAGAATATCTAAACAATAATGTCATAGACAGACGGGTTTAATATGCTCTTGGAAAAAGCCAAACAATTTATTTAAGGATATTTAAGTAGCCTTCTGGATGAAAATATAACTAATATATGCATGGTACATGTTAGGCCTACCATATGCACTGAAGATACTTTGTAAATAGATTAAGCAAAAATGCTTTGTTGAGGTTTTACTTCAAAGTTGTCTTTGGAATGTCCAATATCATTGATCGCTGTCAGAACATTTCTCCTATAATTCTTCCAAGTTATCTGTTAATCCTATTCCTCATATTTGTAATGTGTTTGAATCAGTAGGCCTTTTATTTTATCAGCTTAATGTTAAGTGTAATTTTGATACCAAAATGAATTTCTAAAGGCAACATGGGGACTATAGTATTAAACTGACTGACCATCTGTGATAAGCACGTGTGCTATTGTGTCATGCTCCTCATTTTCTATGTTTCTGATATTTTCCATGTTCAATAAAGAACAGAATAGCATATGTCCTGTGGGTCTCCTGATTGCTGAGTGATTTTCTCTGTGTGAATGTAATGCTATTAGGTCTCATGTGATTCGTCTATATAGCATTTTATTAATACCACACAAAATGGTGCTGAAAATGTGATAATTTCTTGAAATTGCTGTCTTGGGGCAGATGACCAGATGTTATGGTACAGATTTTATTGGTCATAATTTAAATATTGAATTGATGTGCTGTATAATCAAATCATGGTGCTTGTAATGGGAATCATTGACAGTCAAAAGTGAAAAAAGTCTGCACACTGGAGGGCTTTTAAAGAGTTTATTACAATAACGTTTTGGCCGTCAAGACCTTCATTAAAAGTCCTCCAGTGTGCAGACTTTTTTCACTTTCCACTTATTACGTTGTTGGTCTTGCACCTGGTCTGCATAGGGGATGTGCAAGCTCTTTTTCCTTTTTTCAACAATCATTGACAGTCAGACATTCAATTCCTACATCATTTAATGAAATCAGACATGTGATTCCTTCAATTCACAAAACTTGTAATGAATATTGGTAAGATTTTTTGAGTGTTGGTCAGCGGTTCCTGACCAACCAGGTGCTGGCCTTGAGTCTCGGCCCTGGTCCTTTCTGTGTGGGATTTGCATGCGTTCCTAGTGTGTGTGTTAGAGTTTCCTCTGGGTGCTCCAGTTTCCTACCAACGATAAGAGATAGCACCTTTTAGTGATTTAGAAATAGGATAAACTACATTTTATCTGTACAAAAAAGAGTTATGGAAACCTGTTTTCCTTAAAAAGCCGTTCTTTTATGGATTGAACCTCCTTGAATCAAATAGCATGCCAGAGCTCCTTTACAGCGAGATAGAGGAAGGAAGTTTTTATTCAAGGAGGTTGTGCTCTGCTGCTCAAAGCTTGAGTTTTACAACCAGATGGCTGGTAAATATTCTGAATGCTAACAGCAGCTGTTAGTGTTCAGTCCATTACAAGAACATAACGAGAAAGCAGACTAATGTTGAAGCAAAGTTTCCTAACCCTTTTGATCAATGTTATTCAATTATTAATTTAACATCCAATTATCATGGAAACAATATCAAATGAACCATGCTTTATGTACAACAGAATTAAATTACAGTCTCAGATGGTATACTGGCAAGCCACCATACCATATGAGACTGTAATTTAATTGGCTTTCAGTTAACAAGTCACCAACTCAAGAGAGGGAAATAAAACCTATTTGAATAGGACTTTCATTAAAATTTTATTAACAATGCAGTTGTACAATATGTATAATGCAATGCAGAAATAATAAACCCCAAAACTGAGAGAAATGGACTGATTAGGTTCACTGAGAAGTTTTTGACTTTTTAGAGGAAAACTGCCGCCCACTTAGATTCAGATTCAAAACAGCTGAGATTTGATGTTTTTTGTTTACTGGGAAATCACCATATAATCCTGTGTACACAAAGCATGGTTGATTGTATACTGTTTCCATGTTATGTTAAATCAATGATTTTATAACATTGATGATTGATGATGGATCAACATAATCTCAGGGTGCAAAACTGATTAATGCAATATTTGATTGTTGATTCAATGTTAGTCTGCAACCTGGGGCAGCTGAATAGGATCAACAAATATGTACTCATGGTTGCTTCAGAAGTTCAAAGCTTGAGTTTTACAACCACACCCACCTTCACACACACACACACACTCGCACGCACGCACACACACACACTCGCACACACACACACACACCACTGCACAGGGAAACCAGATCTGTCTAGCGTCACCTCACCACTGGCACTGTCTCTCACTGGCACAAGTACATGTGCACGCGCATGTGCACACACACACACACACACACACACACACCTACACACCACACACACACACCACCCT
>CABFOS010060504.1:0-10000 GCA_900660315.1 Diretmoides pauciradiatus | reverse complement strand
ACGACTCACCAATGAAGGAAGGCTGGAAGAGGGTCTCTGGGCAACGGAAACGCTCGTTACCAATGGTGATGACCTGACCGTCGGGCAGCTCATAGCTCTTTTCCAGGGAGGAGGAGGAGGCAGCAGTGGCCATCTCATTCTCAAAGTCAAGAGCCACATAGCAGAGCTTCTCCTTGATATCACGCACAATCTCACGCTCGGCTAAGGAGCAGAAATTCAAGTATTAGGAAAGAACATAGACCTCTCATAGAAAAAAACAAAATGAAGCATAATTGCATAAACTTATGCTCTCCTGAACATACCAGTTGTGACAAAGGAGTAGCCACGCTCAGTCAGGATCTTCATCAGGTAGTCAGTCAGGTCGCGACCGGCCAGATCCAGACGCATGATGGCGTGGGGCAAAGCATAACCCTCGTAGATGGGGACATTGTGGGTCACACCATCACCAGAGTCCAGCACAATACCTATAGATTAGGCCCCAGATTAGGCCCGTAGTCAAGTCATGCATGCCTGTGAGGGTGAGGATTGGCAGCCAAGCACAAGTCTGCCCTTGTCAAGTATGTCTCACATCATAAACTATACAATGCTGCTGGCATCAATAGACACATATCCTCCCCTTACATCCTGCCAGAGAGGGATTAACAACATCCCTCGACAACGAGAGAGTGATTCATCAAACTGATAAACACCCTCAGTGTGTGTATGTTCAACACTATAAATAGCTATAGGAGATGTACAATTTTAGAAGATTATGCAACTAACCACAGACTTAATGTGGGTGCATTTGGCAAAGCTGAAGAGGAGTGTAAAGTGGTAGTGTACTGACCAGTGGTACGGCCAGAGGCATACAGGGACAGCACAGCCTGGATGGCCACATACATAGCAGGAACGTTGAAGGTCTCGAACATGATCTGCAAGACACAGGAATGCGGAGTGGTAAAAGTTTGCCTCAATCCAAGAACAAATTTCAGATGAAACTGCTGGAGGATGATGTGAAGTACCTGGGTCATCTTTTCCCTGTTGGCCTTGGGGTTCAGGGGAGCCTCAGTGAGCAGGGTGGGGTGCTCCTCGGGGGCCACGCGCAGCTCATTGTAGAAGGTGTGGTGCCAGATCTAACAGAGGAGAAATAATAGCTGATGTCAAGACAAGCTCAAAACATCCCTTCACGGGATAAATAACAAGCAAATTTCCAAAATAAAAGCCCTGTGTGTGTCCAGGAAGTAGAGTAACAGCTGCCAAGAATGTCATGTATGAGTATCACTGTCAACACACACCTTCTCCATATCGTCCCAGTTGGTGATGATACCATGCTCGATGGGGTACTTGAGGGTCAGGATACCCCTTTTGCTCTGAGCCTCATCACCTACGTAGCTGTCCTTCTGACCCATACCCACCATCACACCCTGAGGAAGACAAGAGACGAGAGAGAGGAAACATCAGAGGAATATTTGAAGACAGGAAGATGCCAGTCACTATAAAGGAGTATTTCGAGAATATTGACATCTTGTACGTCTCGATAATGCTCGTGATTTCCGAGTAACGTGTGTGTGTACCTGGTGGCGGGGCCTTCCAACAATGGAAGGGAAGACAGCACGGGGAGCGTCATCTCCGGCAAATCCAGCCTTGACCAAGCCAGAGCCGTTGTCGCACACGAGGGCGGTAGTCTCATCGTCGTCGCACATGATTAGGCTTTATTGGGATGGTCTTAAAGGGGTCGGTGGACAGACAGGGAGAGAAGGGTTAGGCTGAGTGTTAGGAGCAGCTGTCTAAACTGACACTCTCAGTTGATGCATAGCATGAAGGCCTATCCTAATCAAACAACTTCAGACACTTTAGGCCCTGGAGTGGTTTGAGTGATGAAGTGACTAGACTTGCTATAATTGAGTGACATACTCAATCACATGACTATGCTATGTATTTGCTGTGACCCACAGTACCAGAGCTATCCCATAACTAGTCTGGAGGTATTATCACTTATCACAGTGGCTTGCAAACACTAATGCAATCCACTTCAATGGATGCTATCTATAGAGTGCTAATTAGACATGCCTTTGGATGTTATTTTGGTCCTAACCTTGTTGTACAACAACTACTGATACAATATCTCCACAGCCATGATTGTTCCTGGGACATCTCAGGGCTGCTGAGGTAGCACCAAAAAGGGGCATAACAGAGAGACCTGTAATCTATTTTAAGCTTGACACCCCCGCTGTACCTAACAGGGTGAAACAAGTGACACATGGATCTCCCGCAGAGTTTCTATCTGCAGCTATTTCAGGTCTGAGGGAGCTTGTGGCAGGCCAGCACTCATCTGTAAGCACACTGTGACACTTTTGTTTTACTACATGGCTCCTTGCCCCAGCTGCCTCAGAGTTTCATTCATTAGATCATAGGTAAATCTGGCCAACAGTTTCTCAATTTTTGTGCACTGTTCAAAGTAAATGCTCACACATGATATACATGAAAATGGTTCACTGACAGCATTATCCAGCCCATCCCACAGAAACTTTATTAAAGTTTCTAAATTTTACTATGAATTGTATTGAGTGCAGGAAATCCCATCATCTACTAATGATGATATTAATCTCATCATCCAGTTGCAATCAAGCATAAGCAGGTAGCCCAGTTTTAGGTGTACTACAGTTAGTGATTGATTACCATTTGAGAAAGGAAGTTGAAATTTCACCATCCATTCATTCATTGATCAAATCACCACCAGTTTTAAACTACAGCCAAAGAACTTCATGAAACAAAATCCACATAAATTCCATAAAGTTGTGAAATGTACTCACCAAGTTGCACTGGTAGACTGATGCTTCCACTGGGACAAAGGGTGAGGGTGGGAAGAGCCCTTAAATAAGGCCCAGACCGAGTCTAAGGACCAGGGGTGGGGCTTAGAGTTCACACAAGTCCAAATAAGAGCTGCAAGCAAATATCAACAAGCCAGAGGAAAATGTCTTATGGAGAGGGATGGGGCTCCTTCACAATGGAGAGATGCTTCGTTAGAAAGATTATGGGTTAATGTGATTGGAGTATGATTGGCACTGTAGCTATCAGCTTAAAGGTGGAAGCTCTCATCAAATCCAAGTTTTGTCTTCATTCTAACACATGCTCATTTTTATTTGTGTTAATTAATAAAATATAACATTAACACTAATACAAAAATGTCAAAGCACCATTAAGAGTAATCTACGTTTCAAATATGCAATTATATCTCATGGACATTCACATGAAATATATAACTTCCTGTCTCAGTAGCATGCATAAACATGTGGCTTTTTAAGCATGAAATAATAGAAATAATAAATAAAAAAATAAATAATAATAATAATAATAGTCATAATCATAATAATAATAATAAAAATGTGCATGTCATGCAATTAGTCTTTTACATTTTTTATTCTCAGTTACACTGACACACACTGAGCAACTGTTAATGTGAGTCTGTAGCTGGGAACACATATCCACTGAGAGGCTTTCCACACTGCTCATAACCACCTAGAGGGCCTACTGTGATGACCCAGTACAGACAGCTTCGCCGGTGTCTTGTTAAGGAGATGAAAACATTGTATATGTAGACCACGCTGTTGGTATGTGCGCTGAGCCCCCTTAACGCTTGGAACAGCTGATGCTAATGCCAGCCAGGCTCTGTGTCTGATCTGGCTGGGTGACTGGCCTGCTGGTCTCAGTGCTCTGCCCTGATTGGCTCAGCCGTCTCCTTGTAGGGTCATGGTGAGCAACACTGTCATAAATGTGCAGCACCGAGGTGTTGGGAGTTTGCAAACGGGAGCTCCATATTTGTCCCACCCACTTTCCTGTATATTTCCCTGGATGTACACTGTACCTTATGAGGCAGTTCTCATGCTGCAGACTTTGACTGTACTTATTTATCATCATTCCCAAATAAAACAATACAGTCAGATCAGATAAAAGTGAGTTTTTGTGATGCTATGAGAAATCTATTTACTTCTAAGACAATTGGATCAGACAGCGGGACTCTGGGGCAATAGCAGTATGTAATATGTTAGGTTATTATATCATAGCTGGTGGTATGTGAGAGCATTCTTCTGCTCCAGGCCGGCCCCACCAGACATCAGAGCCTCCTAATTATAGCTGAGTTTCCTCTGTGTTTCCACAGATAGGTGCTGGATGCAGAGGGTGAGCATACCATCACACTCCCACTATGTTCTGTATTGTTGAGCTCATAAGCACCTCATAAGATATTTATGACAATGGACATTCATTTAATATATTGGATTCATTTTGTTTTAATATTGTATGAGAGAAACGAGGCGTGATTTATCATCCAGCTCACTCTCTCTCTTACACACACACACACACACACACACACACACACACACACACACACACACACACACATTCTAGGGCTTGCAACATTATTATAATATTACATTAGTAAGCCTGCATCATAAAGTTACACAATCAATGTCTTGATAATTGGGGTCCTTGTTGTTCTCCAGTGGCCTATACATTAATTATCCTTTAACTGATCTGAGTCCAGCTGATGCGATCTGATTTTGAGACGTCAGATCAGCCGCCGTGCGCTACATTAGTGCCCACTAGAGGCGACGCTGGGAACAGCAGCGTGATGACGTATCGCCTGCGACAGGAGGCGCAACTGCCATGCGCCAGCGGCAACGTTGTTATGGTCGCTCACCGCATCTGCCTCACGCGAAAAGTTTTTCCTAGAATAAAATAGGACAGTGAACGCTCCATCTTCCAAGGAAAAGTTCGTGAGCTTACAGAGTAGCAGCCAGCAGCCAACAAGCCGAGGACGACGGGGACCGAGGCAATAGTTTCCGGGGGGTGTGCGCGTGACACGACTGCCATGTAGTACAGGCAGAAGAATGAGCAGTCAGCAGGCTCGGACAGACGGGACAGACGACTACACCGTTCAGCAGGAAAACGAACTAGAGGCGCTTGCATCTATTTTTGGAGATGATTTTAAGGATTTGCGCAACAATGATACACGGAAGGTAGAGATGCATTTCTTTCTTTTTTTGCAACCAGATGCATTCTCTTTGGTGAATTAGTGGTGGTTAGCTCCACTAATAAGAGTTGATCATTTCCACCAATCTAATGTCACGGTATTTTCAGATTAAAAGGCCTCCAGAAGTGTACCTCTGCCTGAGACCCAACGGGCTGAGCAATGGGCAGGAGTGCTACGTGACTGTGGACCTGCAGATCAATTGCCCCCCCACATACCCCGATGTGTGAGTATTACCCCTTGACCCCTGCAATGCACTCTCATAGGCAGATATTGCCACTGCACTATAAAGCATCTGTACTCATACTGGTGCTCTAGAAGCTAGATATAATAGTACTGCTGTTCCACTACTGTTCATTTCCTGTTTGTACGTTGACATCTCGGGGCACCAACAGGCCTCCGGTGCTGGAGCTGAAGAACGCCAAAGGTCTGTCAAATGGAAACCTCCAAAGCCTACAGTCTGAGCTCATCAAGCTGGCCACACTTAGATGTGGGGAGGTGAGGACACACACACACACACACACACACACACACACACACACACACACACACACACACACAACCGGTAACACCCTTCCCTGTCCGTGTAGGTGATGATCTATGAGCTAGCAGACTATGTCCAGGGTTTTCTCAGTGAGTACAACAAGCCTCCATCCCGCTCCTTCCATGAGGAGATGCTGAAGAACCAGCGGAGGCAGCAGGAGAAACTTGCCCTGGAGGAGCAGCAGAGGCTGGACCAGCGGCGCAAGCAGGAGGAGGACATGGTTAGGAAGACACAGACATGTACACACACATCTGAGTGCACGGCCCCAGTTGATGACCTAGGGGCTTCTTCAATACAATGTTCATTGTCGTCCGTCTTCTCAGGGAAAGGAGATCATGGCTGAAATCCAAAGAAGAGAGGAGGAGAAACGTGAGGAGAGGAGGAGAAAGGAAATGGCCAAACAGGTAGTTACTGATCTCTCCACAGTTACTTGGCTAAGCATTTGTGGGAAAATAAAGCAACGTAGCTATTGTGTGGCTTTATATTCACAGGAGCGCCTGGAGAGTATGGAGCAGCCAGCACCTGCCAGTGCTGTATTAGGGAAGAGCCCGCCCCACTCACCTGCAGCTCTACCTGACCTGACTGACCCGAAGAAAGGAACCAGCATCCGGCGACGGACTACCTCGAATACCCGCCACAGGTATGGAACACACATCCTGACCGCCTCCGTATGTAAAGTACTAAAATGACCAGAAAAAAAACACAACATTTGAATGGCTCGGTTATGTTGAGTTCTGCTGCACTTAATGGTAAATTGCAAAATGATTTATAGTATAAGTGAAGTTAAATAAGCAAGTTCCTGATGCTAATACATGAAATATCACTGAAAGCGGGTAGGATGACATATTTCTATGACAAATCTGCATTATTTTGTCTGGTTGTTCTTGGCGGGTACATGCATTTCAGACACCATGTTTGAGCAACACCACAGTAATGCTTTGAGTTGTGTCACCTGTTTTACCAGACGTGATACGATCAATGACGACAACCATCTGTCGCAAGAACTTCTTCACTTCTGCAACAGCACCCTTGGGGAGCTCGTTGTCCACAGAGGGAAATGCATAGGTAAGAGCTGATACAAGGTTTACTCAGTGTTCTGCTGACGACATGCTGTTTTAGCTGCCCTACTAAGCTGTTTCTACATTTGTGTCATCTGTGTTAATGGCTCTGACAGGGGAAAGCGAGAGGCTTGGCCGCAGTGTTTATTATGGCTTTGAGGCCAACTCCGGAGACTTTGCCGTGATCTATGAGTGGTCCTTACGATGGAACAAGAAGATGGGCAAGTTCTTCACCAGCCAAGAGAAGGGCAAGATTGAGAACTGTAAAAAACAGGCAAGTAATGAGGAAGAAGTTGGGAGTTATAAAAGAAGATGAACCATTGTTTGTGGCTGCTGTTAAATGGTAACATCGGGATTTTCAACCTGGACCCTATTTTCCCATAATTTTGTGTCTAAGTGACTAATGGGGACAACAGTTTTTGAAATCGGTCCAGTACTGGGCGAGCCGTTAGCTGCGAAACTGGCTGCAATGTAATCCTATGGGGCAATTGCGCCCCAACTCTCACGAGATTCAGGGTGAGACGTCTCCTTGAGCGAGACTTGGTTAGACACAATAACAACAGACCGGATCAAGCGGAAGGTAAACAAAAACGTTTTATTCCTCTTTAAGGATCCTGTCAGACATGATATCAATCTGAGCCTGTCGGTGGCAAAAACAAGCACTTTTTGAGGACGTACATTGAAAGGGCGCAATTGCCCCATAGGGTTACATTGCAGCCGGTTTTCACGGCTAACAGCTCACTCAATACTGGACCAGTTTCAAAAAATGTCCCCATTAGTCGCTTAGACACAAAATGATGGGAAAATAGGGTCCAGGTTAAAAAATCCCGAAGTTACCCTTTTAAAGAGCAGCAACACCTTTGAAAGACCCTGATACCTGTTGTCCTTATTGCGCTTACAACTTTCACTTTGAAATATATTCATGCTGTAGATCCACGGGGCAGAGAGCGAGTTCAACTCCCTGCTGAAGCTGGAGCACCCGAACCTGATCCACTACCAGGCGCTGAGTTCCACGGAGAGGGAGGACTGCCTAGTGGTTAACCTGCTGGTAGAGCATGTCGCCGGGACCAATCTGAACCAAAGCCTGGTCAGCAACACCCCCGTACCTCTGGACAGACTCCGCCAGTACACAGCCCAGCTCCTGGCCGCTTTGGACTACCTACACTCCAACTCTGTGGTCCACAAACAGCTGGGGGCCTCCAGCGTGCTGTTGGACTCCCAGGGTAATGTTCGACTGACTGACTACAGCTTGTCAAAGAGGTTGGCTGACATCTGCAAGGAGGATATTTTTGAGCAAGCCCATGTGCACTTCTGCGAGGACACAGCGATGCCAACAAAAACGGGCAAAAAGGGTGACGTCTGGAGCCTGGGCCTGATGCTGCTGGCTCTGAGCCAGGGGAAGGAGGTGAAGGAGTACCCGGTGACGGTGCCCACCAGCCTGCCTGCTGACTTCCAGGACTTCCTCAACAGGTACGGATGGTCACCACCATGCCAACTTCACTTTTCTTGTATAACTTTTAGTAAGGGTCTAACTTGTTGAGCTTGGCTAGGCTGCTTCACTGCTTCCCTTTCTGGCTGTTTCCATTTTTCTCAGTAGTGACAGTTCACTATCTCTGTCTGTTCCCTTCATGCTAAATGAAAATGTGCTTCTCAAATTGAGTCATAAACTCAATCAGAATGGGTTTTCATTTGAATGAAATCATGTTCGCCAGACATTATTCTGACCTTCCCCTGGCTTTTGATGTGTCTGCCTGTGTGTTTCTGGCAGGATGCACTTATACTAACACAATATAGATGAGATGTTGACTAGCCAGAGGTAGACTGGACTACGCCAGGATCGTTCCAGTTGAATGCCACTTTTATTGATACAGAGACTACTGCACTGTGGAACTTTCCATATCGCTTTTCCATTGTATGTGTGTGTGTTACAGGTGTGTGTGTCTGAATGATGCCGATCGCTGGACTACCCAGCAGCTCCTGGACCACTCCTTCCTCAACCCACCATCACCTAAAGCCTTCTCACAATACCAGGATACTAGTCCAGAAGGTGATACCCCTCCTCCACCACCACCACCACCACACATATCTATACTTAAAGAGAATAGGTGATTAGTTTACATTTACAGGATAATGCCAGTACTATTCCCTGGTAGATTTCAGATTATATTTGTGAACAATCACCGTCTCTCCTATAATACACTATTGGAGTGAAGAGTTATCCTACTCCAAATTTGTTCACATAGATGTACAGCTCATTGAAAAGATGGAAAAGGTAATTGAGGGACTTCCAGGCATATGGATGCATTAAATGTTTTAGATCACTTATGGCACCATGGTTAGTTGTTGGTTGTCATTAAATGAAAAGTGACATTTTGTAAATCGTACATTTGTTTATTTTGCATTTTCATGATTGATGTGTCATTTTACTTTGAACATGGCTGTGGCAAACCCAAACCCTGAGGGGTCATATATAGAACGCCCAAACAATGGTAATAATGTAAGCAGATACCCAGTAACATGGTTCACTGTGTGAAGCTGAAAGCTCATTACAGGTGTGCTGCAATTATTGGGTAGGCCTATACACTGGAATATAACTATACATCTATCCAGTGATAATGCAGTATCTTATGTGGGTCTAATATGCTGAAATGTAGTGTGGCTCTAATGACTTACTAAACTTTGGAATGTTCAATTGCATTTTTTAAATTGTATATTAGAAAGACTCTCCCTTGCTGTGGTATGAGACAACAGTGATAGGAATATATTTACTCTACTAAAACCAGTGACGGGTGGAGGGGCTAAAAAATTAGAACCATCAATAGCTCATGCTGCAGCAACAGCAGCATCCGACATACCATATTACAGCACCGAACAACACCAAATACAAGAATTGCCTGATGCAAAACTTTCTGTATCTCTCTCTCACTCACTCACTCACTCACTCACACACACACACACACACACACACACACACCATTTGACTATTTTGCTATGTACACATAAGCACATGCCATTTTACCAAAAACAAGATACAGTATGCAAGAATGATGTGATATAGGCTACATGATAACAGATACATGCAAAACCAACACATTCCCACAGATTTCTTTTTTGCTCTCTCTCTCTCTCTCTTCCTGCCCCTCTCTGCGGTGCTTAAATCTCTCTCTTTCTATCCCCCCCTCCCTTTCTGCCACTCTCCGTGGCAACCACAGCAAAAAAACAAAAAAACTCATCATTATAGAAGAGAGACAGACAGGCAATATATAGACAGGGAGGCTCTTTGGTCTTACCTTATTTGAAGAGAAGCTCACAGCGACGTCCTTTCTGGGAGGCAAACAGGTTAATCACCATGTAATTGAAGTCTGGTGATTTTTGGATTAAGTCCCGCTC
>CABFOS010060472.1:0-12444 GCA_900660315.1 Diretmoides pauciradiatus | reverse complement strand
ATAGACTCTCCCTGTATCCTGCCCCCCCCAGACCGCCACAATCATACTATGACAAAATAGTTCTATTAGCCAGTATATACATGTTTGTATTTTGTGGTGTAGACATCTTAATGAGACCGTTTTCACAATGTATCCAATTTGATCCATATAAGCAGCTATAATATCTACAGGGTTTTATGTGGTTTAGGTCGTGGTAATACCATTTCCATCTGACACCATATGACAGGTAAGGGCAGAGCCGAGTAGAGCGCAGCAGGTTAAATTACATTTCCACTGTCTCCCTGCCATCCACTGCTGCAACATCCCTCAAACCGGCTCAATCCCATTAGCAGCTGCAGACAGCTCCTTGGCAAAAGTATACAATTGCTTTGGAGCGGAAGGAGAGAAGGGCTGAGGGCATGGGAAGGAAGAGTGGTGGAGGACAGGGGGTTAAGGGTGTTGGTGCCACTGAATCTCTAAACACAACACACAAAAGATACGTCAACGTGGCTCATCTTAGATTTCCTTGAGAGAGATACAAATGTCTCGCAGATATGTTTGGCTTCTATCCTTTGACTGGAATGGTACGATTCCTTCAAGTGGAGTGTGGGCTGTTGTTGCGCTGCATTCTGACAGAGCATGAGGTGAATTATAATGAATACGAGCTGCCTCCACAATCTGGATTAGGAATTCTCTTAAGTGCCCATCCCATTAGGCCCTCGAGCCCCACGCAGCCATAAAACAACACAGAGGATCTGTGTCAACTCGATAGCATCGATAATACAAACGCTGTGAATTCAGACGGCATTCAGACACTCGAGAAGAAGATCATCTTCTCAAAACAATCTCCCATAAACCAGAAGATAATTAGAGGGTAATATGTTACATTTTCTCAATTATAAGAAATTTAGACGATTTGTATAGAACACATAAACTAACATGAGATGATGGATATAAATAAAAGGAGTACTTACCAGACGATTCCCTGCGCCCCGGAGCCAATGGGCTTTAGATTCTGGTACCGCTTTAGAACTGTGAAAGTGGAATCTCCCACTTCCACACTGTAGAACTGGTTGTCCACTTTGCTTTTACTCATGTTGTAATGTTTGGCGATATATGACACATCCACTTGTTTCCCAAAACCCTACATGAAGCAAAGACAGTTTGTAACCTCCATTAGTGACTCTGCAGAGGAGCGTTGTGTTTACTTACCTGACTGATATGACAGTCAAGCATCTGTAAGAGAATCAACAACGCTGAGATGATAAGAGTCAAACGTTCATTGATATGATCTGGTGACGTTCATATTTAGAATTGTATGTTATTATTGTCTTTCTCTGCATTTAATAAGTCCATGTAAGATAAAGAAAACAATAATATAATCTTTCCAGTGTGAAAACAATGCAGTAAAGGACTGACAGAATATACAGTTCACGGATTCAAAGGTTTAAACTTAACAAATTGTGTCCATGCATTAATACTGTGTTATAACCATGTAATAACTCTATTAGCAGTGTTAACTCATGAGCAGATTCATTATAGTTTTATTAATGTAAACACTGTATGAAGCTGTAATTATTCAGGCAGAGCAATACTACAACTGGAGCACAACTAAACAACAGCTGATTACAGACAGATAATTATAACACATAGTCACAACCCAAACAAAGCTGTGCTACTGTAATGTATGAGGAGTCTACTGAGGAGCACAGAGGTCACGTGAATTAATATATGTGATGTAATATGTGTAAAACTAACATAACTAATATGTCATCCAAAACTATGATCACATTATATCAATACATTTACTGTAGAATGCACATTTTATTTTAAAAAATCACCTCACAGGAGGTTTAAGTTGTGATTAATTTAGTTTTGCAGTAACTGTGATAGTTTGTTGGAGGAGAGTCCACTCAATAATTTGTCTTGTTAGTAGAGAAGACTCAGATCAATATTTGATGTATTGATCTTAAGTGGAACCTAAATAATTTCTACCTCATGTGAAATTAACACACGGATAGAAACGATTTACCTTCTGGAAAGGAAACTTTACCAGATGGTATTTATGGTTAAAATCACAAGAGAAAACAATGCTCCATTCACAGTACAGTACAAAGTCTACAGGTTCTTGTATTCATTCATGCATAAATAGTGCTATTGTTTGTGAACATATATGGTTATTGAGTTACATCACTTTCCACACACAGAAAACACAACAATAGCACAACATATATAGCAATGAAGGGGAAATGGAAGTGAATGAATACTGTACCTTTTCTACCTGTAAGAAACACACACCTGACAAAAGGCAATCTTCACATCCAGGATCGGTTGGCTGCAGTTATATAAGAAATGTCTGCTCATAAATACCTGGAAGACACAAGCAGAGAGAGCAGCGGCGTCAGACGGGACAATGTTTGGCTCAGGGGTCAGTGACAGTGTGAACTTGTGTGAGCTGCAGTCATAAGGTCGATGTTGTCTCACGTTCTGCTGTTCCTGGAGGTGATTCAGAATCTAAATCAACAGATTGTTAAACTGTTCTCTTATTAAAGGTGTGTGCGTGTGTGTGTGTGTGTGTGTGTGTGTGTGCCTGTTAGCTCAATAACACACACACCAAAGAAAAGCATGAGGATCCACAGTAATATGTCCATAGCAGCGGATACTTAGTCACAGTTATGGTGCACACCAATTTTGGCTGCATGTATGAGATGGGAAATGAACCCCAAACTGTCCTCAGCTGAGATACGGTGTCTCAGTGGACCCAATAGACAAAACACAAAACATAGTACCACACCATTTACATTTGATTTACATATAGATTTATCCATCGTCACCAGAGACAAAGCAATTAGCAGTCTAATGAATCACTGTGACTGAATGAATCATAGGTGCCCCTCCTGGTCTTTGGGGGATTGAATCCTCTAGAAAGTGTTTTCCCTACTCTCTCTCTCTCCATATCAACCTTCTGCTGTCCTCAAAAGGAAAACAAACATGGAGGGGAATCGACTGTCCCCTCCATTTAAAAAGACTTCACCAATACATTTATTCTTTTGGCTCAGTGGCTGAAATGAGCTATCCAAACTGTTTGTAGAAGCGCACAACATCCAAACAACTGAGTATAGGTGCTGGACAGAGTAACCGATGATGATGAAGAAGAAATAGAGTCTGCACAATAGAAATATGCTCCCATGAACATTTAATACCACCAAATAGCTAAAATGAGCTTTCCCATGTGGCTTTGGATGGAAAAGCAGTGCATAATTAGCTGGAGTCATCAAGGAGTCAAAGAAAATATGTTAATGTATGTTGATGTTGAAGGCTAATATATCTCTCCTCCACCACCCCTCTAGGGAGCATTCATAACATTATATCAGTATCTGTTGATAGGATGTACACATTTGCATTATGTTCTCAGTAAATGCACTCTCTGGTCACAAGTGTATCACTGAGCTCCGTCTGTCCTCTTATAATGTCACATTTAGCACTTAGTGTCTCCGCCAAATCTAATGGGAGCAAAGCAGTTTCAAGAGAGATGTGGGACACTGTGAGATTTTTGGTTTGGCCCATTTAGGCCATTTACTTATGCAGAATTATGCAGTGTCACAGTACAAAGTTGTGGTTGTGTTTCTAATGTCCACATTTGGTTGTGCTGCTTTTTATGAGCAATATGATGCCATAGAAATGTGTGTCTGCATCCAGTGGAGAGTAATATAAAGACTGACTGCTACAGATGAGGGTGGTGGTGGTCACAATCCAGCCGCTATCACTGGAAATGCCAACAACGCATTGGAAGGAAGAAGAGGTGAAGAAGAGGAAGGAAGAAGACTGTGAGATAACTGAAGAGTGAGAAATGATGGTTTAGGAGGATTATGAGGAGAGAGATGTGAGAATGGAATGAACGAGTAGAAAACAAAGACAGATTTCCTGAGGATGTTTCCTTTTGGCTGTAATATCTGTATTATTTTAACCATATATCTGTTCTGGGCTTTGGGTTTGATTTTTGTTTGTGTGGCATCGATAAATCAGTTGCAATCCACTATAGGAATTTCACCCAACAACTGTATGCTTAACATGTCTGACATCGCAGGAACAAGTCCAATATTTGCTATTAATCTACCAGGTCAACATTGACTCAGTGCAGCCGTCTACTAACATCTGTGCCGCTATAATCATAATCCACATGTGTACATAAGATATTGAACCTCACGCTTGGCTAAAGTTGTCTTCCAGCAATATTAACTGGAATAATTCAAACAGCACCTGAATCCTTTCTGAGTTGTCACATGAACGTTATCAGGGTATCAGGACACTACTACAGTAGTTGGTTAGTACCACGTCCAGAGACACTGAACAAACATCTCTCTGTAGGAACTGAGGTTACTGATCTGACTGTTTTCTTTGTTGTGAAGGAATGAGCATTTTGATAGAAGGCCTCGCAGCATCACCACGACAGACGGTTCAGCTGTATGAATATCGCTTCATAAGAATGAACTCTGAGTGGATTTACAGAGCTTTATGCACTACTGTAGATGGTGAAGAGCAGATTCAGTACATCTGTGTATGATCTTTGTGTTGCGGACTGTACTGAAATACTGTACTAAAATGTTAAAGGGGGACATAAAAAAGCAACAGTTTATGATTATATTGATATAATTCGGTAGTTGAAGGACACAGCTCTCGTCGGTTGTAGGCGTTATCAAATGCTATACACCAACCAGCAACACAACAACACACTAATCTGGTACATGTTGAGAGCTTAAGACATGTTTCTCTAGGTGTTAAACAGAGTTATATTAAAAGCTATATTTTAGCTTATTTTAGCCACTCAAAATGTCAGTAGATCATAATATTCCATTTTGATGAGTGCAAACGCATTAAGCTGAGTAGATCCCGACTTAGCGTCTGCAGAGGTGAAGAGTACATGGTCCACTTTGGAGACAAAACTCTCCCTCGAAATACAGCACAAAACATATTAGGCCTATTTAAGTGCACCGGATCTTTCACAGTGGTAAAACCTGTCTGATTCTTCCATATGTAACAGATGTGTATTTCTGGAGCCGACGTGTCATCATACATCATTTCAACTGGATGAATAATCTAAACAATCTACATGCAAAGTGTTTTAGTATCGTGGAGTTCTGCAGAGCGTAACTTAAATGAGTTAAGCAGAGGTTGATTCTCATGTGAATAACGAAAGACAAACTCACTCATGCAATTGTGAGAAAATGTTCATCTCGAACATGCAATGAAAGTGACAAATCAGAGTATTTAACATAGCAGACGTAGGTACCAATTGGAAGTAAGGGGAGTTCTTTAATTAAATTCAGTCATTTGACACTATCAATGACTCTACCATGAAAACATGCGGGTGGATGAGGTGGTGGTCGAGGGTGAAAGGTGGGGCAGTTATAGTTTAATTCACACTTCATGTATTCTGGCCTACAGATAAACTTTTCTTCTGTCTATTCAGCACAAACTAAGTGAAACACAGCACATTCTGCGGAGAAGAAGTGGCTTATCCGCCCTCATACCAAAATGTGCTGACAGTGGTCAGGGCCGAAGTGCCGGTCCAGAGACTGTTCTCAGCACCACTCCTTTAAGTGCCCACATGTTCTGATTACATTACGTCTAATCAAAGCAAAACTATGCCCTTTGATGGAGAGGTTCATCAAGTAAGAAAAGAGAAACTCGGCTTTAATTATTCTACTTCAGCTCTGTCAGCGATAAGGTAGAGAGAGAATGAGACAATGAGAGAATGAGAACGAGGATGTGTTCACCTGTCAATATTAACTCAATTACAAAAGATCACAATTCACATAAGTTACATAATAAACACAAACTCCCCTGAAATCATTGGTGCAAATATTTTGCAAAATATCTTAAAATATTGGATAAGTAATACTGCAAATAAGACTGCACACATGAAGGCAATTATCTTTGAAATCATTGTTCATTTACCTGATACAAATCCACGTTTACACCCTTTAATGTGGCTTTAGTTGAATTACTGAAACTCTACTTTGGTTTGAGACGTATATACACAAATTCAATCCCACAGAGACCATTACCATTAAATACTACCAAAAACATACTTAAGACTTAAATCAAAGTACAGAGCATTTCATTTCACCTCCAGCTCAGATAGATGCAATGAGAAGGCAAATAAAACATCAGGTAACTAAATATATACTGTAGATAACCACTGCACAACGGTAAACCATCACAGACACATTTGTGGGAAGTGAGTAAACACAAACCATGACAAAGTGATCAACACATCACCTCATACCGTCACTTAGCATGTGGCCAATCCCTGAGATTACAGTCCTGGGCCGTACTTCCTCTGATTAAATGGCATGAGAGGAGTTTCATAATCCATCTGATTAAAAACAGAACCCTTCTCATGTACGATCACATTATTTAGGGATGAAGTTCATAAACAAAATGATACAGCACTGAAATCCTCACTTGGTTTTGTGAGGATATTATGCAGTAATAATTTAAATGAACATCAGAATAGAACATACAGCTTTATTTAGATCTTTGTGTGATGGTACCGGCAGTAAAAGAAACTAAAACTGAGAGACAGAAGAAAGATAAAGGAGCTTTTAATGGTGTTGAATAAGCCAAAGCCCTATTACTAATGCAGAGGGACATTAATCTCCAATGCTGCTCTTGCCAATGCTGAATAGTGTCTGCGTGCCCGTGTGTGTGTGTGTGTGTGTGTGTGTGTGTGGTTCTAGTCCTTGTTATTCAGATCCTGCCCTTGCCCAGGTCCAGGGAAACACCAGGGAGCATGGGAACAGGACATTGTGTTACACCGACACCCTGGACACCACAATGCCCTAAACAAATCTCCCCTCAATAATCTCTCTGCTACTGGAGGAGTAGAGAGAGACGCTATTGTGGAGTCGTCACTGATGACGATGTGATCAAAAGCAGCCGAGCTGGTATGACCCAATACACCTGTTCCCCTATTACCTGTACATGCGACCAGGGAGCAGAAAGCATAGTCAGAACTGGGGTGCAGACTACAATGTCTTAGATACTTGCTGACCATCAGACACAGTCTAACTAACTATGGGACAGGTGGAATTGTAACAGTATTGTATTAACATTGCTACAATCAACCAATGCTAGAAATGATTCTTTGTGGTGTCACATTCCTAAGGATGAGAAGTGACGTGACTGTGTGTTTCAAGAGGACAGCTCATTTAAATGTGTGGAAACATGTCTATAATGAGATGGAACAGTGTACAGAGCTGTAGATGTGTGCGTTCATGTTTTGACACCAGGTAGAGGTGAAAATTATGATGCCAATCTGAGAATGACAGATTTCTTATGTGTGATAAGAAAGATAACATTCAGGTCCCACGGTCATAAAATCTGCATTCAGCATCTGTTTCTGCCATAATGTGTTTCTTAGCATATCTCTTACAGGTATGTCAATGTCAACTACTACTGCCAACAAGGAGACACAATAACATGAGCTTCTCACTCAACCTTCGCTGCACACCTAACAACCACATAACCATGTATAGAAATGTCTTGTATATGTACTTTATATGTTATTAGTAAAATGGCATAGTACCAGAAGGATGTTGGCAAAACACAATATCCTCTTCAAATGTACACTATATAACTTGTTTCCTGTAGTATCCATCTTTACCTCCATTCCTCTCACCACTCTTCTTCTCTCTCACCCTGTTATTGTCCAGATTCTATGGCACTACACACATACATTTTGTGAATGTCAGAGAATGTTCACCACTATATTCTCATCATCCATCCATCTCTTCATCCTTTCCTCCATCCACAGTGCTGTAGAGATCCTGTTATTCCCCCCTCCTGCCTCTTCTTTGTCCCTCCCTCCATCCCACCATTCCTGCTCCCAGCCTCCCTCTCCCCTCCCCCTCCCTCGGTGCTCCATTGTGACTGCTTGGTTCAGCAGCCTCAGTCTCTCCTGCAGTATGCAGCCTTGCCTTAGTGTGCAGTCGGAGCCAAACGCTGCACAGCCACCCATCTGGGCTCAGGGGAGGGGAAGGGAAGTGTTTCAAGCTGCAGGCCCAGCAAGAAAAACAAGACAGTACTGAGTCCTCATCTACAGGCTGCGGGAATCACAAATATCCACTGACATCTATTGATTTATTTGCTGAGAATACACATATCACGTCTATTCTGTGTCTCTGTTGTTGTCTGAGTCCCTCTCAGCTTTCTCTCACATCCCCTATTTCACTTTAAGTAAACGGAAGAAATGTGAGTCGAAAATCTGCTGATGCTGCACTTTCCTCAGTTGGATGGTAACATGCAGAGCTTTGGAAGAGCCATAGGAACGTTCTTTTTAATGAACTTGAAATACAGTCAGAATACAGGGAAAGATCTGAGCACCCTACTGAGATGACTCGGCCCTTCTCTGATCCACCTTCCTGCTCACTCACAGTGAGCACCAAGACATAACCTGATGCAAATATTCAATTTGACATCACACACTGATAAAAGTATGGCTCTTTCTGTCTCAATACAGTTCATCACACCTTGTTCTAGATGTCCATATTTTAAGTCCGTGTCTGAGATCTACAGCGCTGTTTACCTCAAAGTGGTCCCATGAAGGCACTGAATGTGTAAATAAGGAATTTTATAAGATTCTTTACAAACTAAAGGGCTGAAAGCTAATATCATATCATAACACCTTCTCTACTGTAAATGAACTCACATACTTGCCATAGCTTCAGTGATATGGTTAGGTTGGTTTTCAGCATTGTCATTAGTCTGAGATTAATGCCCCCTCTTAAATCCTTTGATGGCTTCTGAATTGCTCCAGTGTTTGACCCCCGGTGACTCTTAATTCTCTTTACAGATGTGCTGTCTATCCAAAGAGATTGGGTTTGAATGTATCACAGCTTAAAGTCCCACATCCAACCAGCTGCAGAGACAAATGAAAGCTGCACATACATCAGAGCAAATCAATTTATGTAACTCTCACTCTGCAGGGCGATGCGCTGCAGCGCGGGGGAGACAACTCTCACGCCCAAAGATATTATTTTTGTTTACATTAATACTACAATGAAACATGATATGGTTTCACTATAACTTAGTTTAGTGCATGAAGCTTTCAGTTTTAAAGATCTAAATATGGTTAAGCAAAATAGGCCAAATAATTATATCCCTATAATAACAATGTGCACAGCAACACCAACAGTTACACTCATAATAACATTTGAATCAATTAAAAAAGCATATTTCTTGATATTGGGACTGAAACGTGAAAAGATAGAATAGTGTCACAACGCCAAATGTTGTAAATAGCACTATTATGACAAGTTTATCTGAGGAACACACTCCTGCACAGGTGTGTGTGTGTGTGTGTGTGTGCCACAAACACACCACTAACGTTTTAATACCGCTCACATCTTCATCACAGCTCATGTCTGGTTATCGTTCCGGCACAAACCAGCAGCAGAGCATCAACACAGCTGTTAGGTGACACATCTCCTGACCTTCTAAAACACTGATACATTATTACATCACAGTACATTTCTTTCTATAGTTACGTTGATTTATCTTTCCTTCCGTTCTTCTACTTTTTCTCCCTCAAATCTTCCCTCTCGTTCTTCTTTTCAACAATCCTGGTAAATGTCACGGTAAATAAACCATGACAGGTTGAGTACATCCATCTCACCGCACTGTTTTCACCAGTGAGTTTGTATTTGAGCTGTCACTACTATATGGAAGGATGTATTATTATGGTATTCAAACAAGGCCATGGTTACACAGAGGACGGAACAATACTTAGCTGGGGTGGTTGGGTAATGCTTCAGTACCTCCGGGTTCTCTACTCGCTGTCTTTAAATGATCTCCTTCTACTGTAATAAGCACCTTATCCTTCCACAGAGCCATAAGAAACCACATATTACATCATCCATTATATGGCCGAACAGATCCCAACGGTGGCACCCAGAACGCTGAAGGGATATAAATAATTGATAATTGGCTGGAATTGTTTTGGAAAAACTGTTCATGTACTGTACATCTCAGATTCAGGCTTCAAAAACACATAGTAACTATATGCCAATTGTCTCTGAAAAGACCTTTGATTGATAAAGTACAGTACAGTATGGCGGAAATTTGTAAACATGTTGTCTTATTCATAATGGTTCACACATTCTTCTAATTCTCAGATTGCATTTAAATGAAGACTGTGACAGTTACCAGAGGAGTGTTTTACAGCTGTAGGTACTGTATCTTTCAAGCTCTGCTCCCTGCAAACTTTCTACATTGTCTATGGAATACATCCACGTTTACAAACCATTTCCTTGGTGCCCCATCCAAACAATTTCACAGAGCAATTGGGGTTTTTACTCTACCATCTCCCTTATATGTAACCAACCCCCTCTTCTTTACAAAATTACATTTCTGATCAATTGTGCCAGAATCTTGTGTCATCTTTATACATTGCCTTATTTTATTACATAACACAGGATTAGTATTATGATCCTGTATGACAAAGTCCATAATGCAAAGCTGAACTAAAATACAGGACATTAGTAAGCTGCTGACTGTTTTCATTGATGATTCTCCATGGGGTAAACAAGCAGCCTACCCTCAAATCAATATCAGTGATTAACAGATGTTTTGTCTAAACCTGGAGTAGCTTCTGGCTTAAACAGAACATAGATTGTTCTATAATGTTGTAGGGATGTGAAATTGAAAGAGAAAGGAGGAAAGCTACTGCAGATTCAGTCATAAAAAGCTTTAATTGTTAAGTGTGTTTGTTGTTCCCTGCAACACTTTCCTGAGTATGGGGTTCTGCTCCTGAATTATTCAGCACACAAGGTCACAGCTCCAAAACCTTTATGTTCTGTCTTGAACACAGAAGAGTTGTTCATGACACCTTTACACCTCTGACTTGGTACAGTAATGCACGAGAACATCACTTTGTGACTACGGGCATGGACCCTTCAAATATCGGTTATGTTTAGATGATTGTTTGGTTTAAGCATCTGTTTGTGTTCACAGATACATTTCTGAGAAACTACGTGTCTTATGCATTCCTGATGGCTTCTGGATAATCTATATAGTGCATTGTGCATTGTGAAAGCAAAGTAAGTAAAGCACTGTCTAACAAAACTTTTCAATAATGCATGTGGAAAATAATGCTGAAAACAAAGCAAAGACTGAGGACATATTACCCTTCTCTGTTCTCCAAGGTGTTATATGCATGTTATGGTGAAATACATAACCATCCCTTCTGCATAATGATAACTATAGGACTCTTCTGCAGCCTCATTCCCACATTCATTTCCAATCTGCTGTTGGTGTCACCAGAAATCACATAAACTTTCCCTTAATTCAAAGCACAGACACTACAGGTTCCACCACTGAAGACAACAACTTACCAATCAATGAATGAGAATATGTCTATTTCTTTGCATAGATCCTATAGGTGAGATATGTGAAGTAAAGTCTGCATAATGCACAAGGAGAGCTAATGATGGAGGAGGAGGAGGGATAATAAAGCACTTGACCGACATAGAGCAGAATACCGATGGTTCTGATTTATACCCCTCATGTACAAACTCTCTGCAGAGCTATAAGTATATACATGTTTTGAAGAGCATCATGGCATCCATTTGCACCACTCCTACACTCCCACTCAAATATGCATAACGTCAGGCTTCAAAACATCCCATCATGCGACTGTTCTTCTGCCCTAATAATGCTCAGAACATATATGATACAATTAGGATGCTTATTAAAATGCAGAGAAAGTGGTACGTATTTGAATAAACCGACAATAAAGCAAAAATACCCTAATTAGTGCAATTCAATCTGAATGTCCCATAGCTCTGTGTTGTGATCATTGCTGCAGAGTGAACGTGGGCAGAGATGGAGAACAACATTGTCTCCAAACTATCCCTCGCCATAGTGAAACGGTCCTCTCTGCGTAAAACAACATCGTGGACTTATCAAAATGGGGCTGATGCTGTCGCTGTTGTGGTTCTCCCACAGTAGCACCGCTATCAGTGGACTTCATTAACCTTCTCTTCCAATCAATATCCACCCCCCTCTCCACCCTCCGGGCGCCCGGTTCCCGCATCGCGTCGCATCCACACACGAACCAACCCAAACCAAACCCAGCCGACCTTACCATAACGCGCCAGCTGATGACGATCCGAGTCCGGTGACAGCTCAAAACATCCCGACGGCAAAACAAAGATGTAGAACTGCAATGACCTTTGCTCGAAATGTTGAAAAGATGGATAAGACAGTAAACACAGCGATGAGGAAAGAAAAACCAGAAGGGATAGGAGGTCTGCTGATGCTGAATCACTCTCCCCGGCTCACCACCTTGCAACCATTGTGCTGCAAGATGCTGGCTGTACCATGGTGGAGCTACCAGAGGAGAGAGAGAGAGGGAGGGTGCAAGATGCTGGCTGTACCATGGTGGAGCTACCAGAGGAGAGA
>CABFOS010060460.1:8766-19888 GCA_900660315.1 Diretmoides pauciradiatus | reverse complement strand
GAGAAAGGTTTTGCTTCCACACGTTCCCAGGCCAGCCGAGAGATGTAGTCCCTCCAGCGTGTCCTGGGTCGACCCCGAGGTCTCCTCCCGGTTGGACATGCCCGAAATACCTCCCCAGGGAGGCGTCCGGGAGGCATCCTAACCAGATGTATTATTATTATTATTAAGCGCTAACAGCAGTACTCGCTGAATACTAGCCCAATTTAAAAAAATCTGGTTCCCACCAGTCAGGTAGACACACGGCCATGGGAAAATAGGGTCCAGGTTGAAAAATACCGAACTTATCCTTTAAACAACAAAAATTAACCAATTCAGGTGGATAATTTTATATCTAACTGTTATTGTCCCCCCCAAGGATGATCATCTGCTCAGCCCAGAAGAATGAGACCAGGACCACAAAGTAGTTTTCTTCAAGTTTATGTTGGTTCATACGGCCAGGCCACTCCATGCCACATACAATATATGCAACACCGAAGTGACAAAGAATGTGGTCCAACCATCTTCTGTTTATAGTCCACATCCACCCATATCTGTTACTTCTCTTCTCTCATAAATCTGTCCATTTCCCCATACACAGCATTGCCATGCCTACAACAGCCCAAATAGGTACATTCAACCACATACATGAGCAACACAAATATAGGATCTGCCTAGCTGGTCAAGACAAGGTGGTCAAGTGGTCAAGGGCTAAGTTAAACCTTCTTTCAGACTCTCTGTCACCATCCCACATACCAGAGAACTTCAGTTCCTTCATGCATGATGTAAAAATCTAATATCACTAACATACATTATTTTATCACAGAATATAATTTTATATAGCATTAGACTTACCGTTCTTTCCGAGTCACTGAACAGAAAAAGGCGCTCAACTGCAGAGGAAAAATCCGAAAAGAAATGGACGTCATGACGTCAGATGCACAATATGAAGGAAAACCTAACTGCTGAGCTTACACTGAAATGACAATAGCAGGTTAAGGGAATGGGGTGTAATTTAAAGTTCATAGAGTCCACAAAAGTAGACTGCCATCACTAAAGCAGAAATCTGAATGAGACTCATTCAAATACTTACATTACTTCAACAACTACTCAAACACACTTGTTTTCAATGTATATACTGAAGTAGTTATGGGTCTTTGTTGCAGGAATACAGGATATAGTACATGTACAATATATAGTTTCAAAAGGATATGATGGATATAATGTCCAAGGAACAAAAGCACAGCCTGTGTCTCTACTGCTCCATGCTATGTTCCAGGACAGCTTACCTTTCTTCTACCATTTCAGAATGAAAAGATCAGGCCAGGGGGCTTTTTAACGCTACCAACCTCTCCAGGGATAATTACCAAAATAGCACATCATTGGGAAATGGGGGAATCAACCAACCTACAATTTTATAGCATTTCCTCCTCGCTTTTATCTTTCTCGTTCTGTCTTGTCTGGTAACACAGAGGAAGGTTGTATTTTTTGCTATCCACAGCAGGCTGCCTCACATGTACACTCTAAATGGACTGTTTTTTATTTTATTTTTCATGAATGAGCAGGTAGCAAAACTTTTGCAAAATGGATAGATAAGTGTTTTATCATTATTGCAATAACTGAAATTTTGATACTAAGTCATACTGTTGCAAAAAAAACAACAACGATTCAATCAATGTTCTGCTGAATTTGTGACATTGTTTTATTATTTTCAGTTTGTTGTGATTCTTATGTGATATTACTGGTATGGAAGTCAAATGCTGCTAAACACTATAGTGTTCTGAAATGTAACCCTTCAAAAAGTAATTTGTGTGATAGCTGTACACAAAAATGAAACAATTAATGTACAATGAATAGTTGAATTAAAAACGGAAATCTTTGCATGAAGCGTATACTGACTGTATGTATGTGCCTCTGTATAGTATGTTTTAAACTTCAAGGAACTCCAGCAAATAGTCCATTTGTTGAGCAATTGAGATGAGCGGAAAGTGGCTAGCTTAGTTTGTCAGTGAAGAATTGTTGAATTTGCTGAATGGGGTAATTGGTAAAGCAGCATGCTCTCAGTGCCAGGTACATCGGTCACCAGGCAGTGAGTGGGTGAGGAGGTTGCTAGCCAGCTGAATGTGCTCTTAGGTAGTGTTGTTATTCAGTGGTTTGCTTCTTCAACTACTCAGGCTCCTGGTCAAAACAGCCCAGGGGAATCAATTTACCAGGTAAAGGCCTGACTCTTGAGACTGCTTGGGTGCACAGATAACCCACTGATTGACAGGTTACACTTATACTTATACAGGGCATACATGCACGCACGCACGCACGCACGCACACGCACACACACACATTTGCTGGAAGATACAACTCTCCCCTTCCTTGTACCTCTGGAGGCTGCTAAAAATAAACCTAGTGGACTCAGGTTTTACCCTGACCACTCTGTCTTAGCTAAAACTGCCAGGCCTCGCCGCTGGAGGGACCTGCCTTCCTCAGATGTACACAACCTGAGCCCTGCAGACATATGGCTCTCCTTTACCTATCTGAAAAACCTCCAACCACTCAGTAAAAACAGCAATCTAGAGTATGTGGTAAACACTGCCAAACCACATGTGTGTATGGTATTCTTGTTCTGTGGCCAAGAACCTCTGTTAGTCTAACTTTGCTGAACTGAACTTGGCTTCCCTCAAGCCATAAAGCTGGCAATGAACGGAGTGCAGTCATTAAAGGAATAACACTCGGCAAACATCAATAAATGCCCAGAAGGCTCTTAGTTCAGGTCAATCTTTTTCTAGTTGGTTAAACTGTCTCCAAACAACAGAGCAAATTCATCATTGGGCCTAATCACATTGGGCTAGTCCACACTTCGCCTCAAAACAATATCCACTAACGACATTAGCAAGGGCCTAGTAATATGATGTGATTTCCTGCAGTCAGACAGAGGTGCTGATCGATGGCAGAGACTAGTGGAGCATAATTCAGGGAAACACAATGTCCCCATACAAATGCTCCCACCTACACACAGTTACGGTGTAATTGCATGCACAAAGTTCTGTGTATGATGCTGAGGAGAAAAACAGAAAAAATAACACATTGAAGGAGATAGCGAGAGTACGAATGAGCAATGCCAAATACCACTCCAGTCTAGCCAAAACATTGATGTTTTGCCTTGTTTTTGTCTATTTTTGCTCTGTGCTGGAAGTGAGACCAAGATGTTTTCCCGAATGGAAAGAAAGGAGCACTTCTGGGGTCAGCAGACTCAATTAACCTTTGTGAAGAAAAGAGTCATACAGGAAAGGAGGAAAACTCTACAGTATACCCACACATGAATACACACACACACACACACACACCACACACACACACTACACATACACAACAGCTCCTCGTTAATCTAGCCCAGTCGTTTTTACTCTTAGAAAATACTCCCACCCAACTCCCATAGGGTGTACATCACTTGTGACAATAATTACCAGGTTTACAGTTGGATTCTGAGGAGATCAGATTCAGACCCAGATAAACCCTCATTTAGCTTAACATGGAATAAAGCTCAAATAATGGTGACTAGGCAGAGTGTCCACAAACAAAGTCTGTATCTAACGCCGTTGTGTCAGGGCATGAATTGTAATTAGGCTGTCGATATTAATACCTCATCATCAGCCATGAACTTTAACTTAATTGAAACAGGATCCAAGTCTGTGTTTAATACATGTTCGCTAAATTGTCATTTTGCAAATGGATTTGAATAATTAGTATGCCGTGCCTCTTTTCTGCTGGGTTACAGCAAGTATAACACAGTAAGTTACAACAAGCGTAACACAGGTCAATGTTTGACATGGAGTACAAATGAAGGCAGGGATTACTGCACTGCATTTTGAGGTGTGATGAATCATTGGATTGCACTACGCATCCCAACATCAGAACATAGGCAGGCATTCTAATAAGCTTTTGAGGTAGGTTGCAAACACACATTTATTTATTAAATTATCCACTGTACTTAGTCATGTGTCAATCTGCCAAACCCCTGGGCCAAGTTGTGTCTCAGATGAGTAGTCTTGTGCTGTGTAGTCACTGAGCAGTAACGTCTTTGGATGTTCCATTGTCTTTAAGCTCTACTGGCCCCTGCCCTAGGCTTTGAGTGGGGAGAGCTCAGCATAGCGGCAGGCTGTCTGCTCTGCCACCTCCCTGACAGTCAAGCAATGGTCCCTGGATCCAGGTTCCCCTCCTCCACCCCCACCTCATACCCCTCCATAACAGCACCTCCATCCATATTCACAGCCCGCCTGCTCCCTGTCATATTCACCTCCTTGAGCTACGTCTGCTGCCCAGCTTCATTGTCACTCAGCTGGGGTTGGGTGACCAGGCAAGATGGGAGGAGACCAAGGCCTGGATAATGGCTACTCTATCCCCTACCAAGAGGGACCAGCAGTGCGTTTAGAGGCAATCTCACTGTGCCAACCAACAGAGACTCCTGAGACACACACAATAAAAGTGTGAAAGCAACTGGGGAAAAAACCCAAAATGCTGCAAAAATGACAGAAGAAGAGAGCTGACAATGAAAACAATGGAAAAGTTGTTCCAGTCATTATCATCTGTGGCTCTATGTAATTACCACATTATTTAGGTTACTAAAATGGAAAGAAGAGAGACTTGAGCTGCCTAATGTCTCACCATAATCACCATGATATATTTTGCATAACGTGTTATCCTAATGAGGTCATTAATTAAACAAATTAAAACATTTAATATGGACTGTATGAATGTGTGCAAATTGAAGGGTGCTCCAACATCTAATCAGATAATTTACTATATTGGTGGTACCTGTTGGGTAAGTAGGAAGTTACTATCATTTATCGTTCTTGAGTCATTGTGTTCACAAGAACTCTACATACACACAGACAGACTAAATGTCCTGCCTACCCTGTACCATGGTGTTGGGACATAATAACAACAACAACAACAACATATTTTCAACCTCTGATTCTAAAAATATCACAGCCACAGTTTCTGACAATGCAGTGATGGACCCTTGAAAATCCCCCAAAAACTGTATGTGGGATTTCATCAATCTCTTTTCTCTTGTTGGAGGTCTGATGTTGTAAGCAGCATGATGCAGGATGTCCCTGCAGCTTGTGTCTGAGCAAGGCGGACTTCTGATGGTGGTCCCATGCTGACCAATGAACATCAAAAGCCAAGCTCAAGCTGATGTCACTTGACACCCTCTGATCAATCATGCCATCTCATTACCCAGTATCCTCTTTGCAGACAAGGGTAACCAGTGGGGTGCAGGTTACCACCTCAGAGTCACCTTGAGTAAGAAAAAACATTTAAAGCAACCCTTCGCGCAAACGCTATCCAGGCCAGCTTGCTGTTTTAGATGGTGAAGTGGCTAGTGGGTGACTTTGGGATGAAATACATAGCTGGTAGAGCTGATTTTACTCAGACTGACTGAGCAATTGTCCTGACTGGAAGATTTGTGGCCACAGTATTAGAGGGGTGTTGGCAGCCCTCTCCCTCCTAATCCAGCTTTGTGCCTGGGCCAGGAAGCCGTCAGCTCTGCCCTGGTTGGGTGGTGGGCTGGCAGCTAGCGGTAGCATGGCTGAGAGTGGCCATTCTAGTTCACCTGGGCATTAGGGCTCACATCCATCCATCTTCACCACTGAGCTGTGAGGCCGGGGTGTGACAAAGAACCTGTCACACCTCTGGAGGGAGGGCAGGCTTGATGTAGGGTGCCCTGCAGCAGATGCTCCAGGAGGATGGGCAAGGTTAATGCGCTTGGCTTTACTCTCCGGTACATTGCCTTGTCAAAAGCGAACAGAGAACAGTTAAATTGAAACTCAAAGAAAGCAGCTTGTGGACAAATTTGCAAATTTGGAGTGGCCTCCATTTCAATCTGTGCTCTGACTTGACTTGAAATGTTTTTATTGAATAATCAAAGCTACTTGTAATGTAATGGAAATGGCATATTTAGAAAATGAAGAGGATGTCAGCGTTACAAGAGCCTGGCCTAGCTGGCCTTGAGAGTTGAGATCCTTGTTGAGACTGTTGAAACTGGGGTAATAATTAACAGGCTGGGTGCATCTTGCTGTGCTCCTTCATCCCTTTGTTATCCATGCCTCTGCCCCCCAACTCTTATCCCGCCCACTCAGATCACTGTTCTATGGTATAAATTGTGAAAGCCCTTGGTCAGATTCAGACTTGCTGCTCAAATGAATAATAGGCTCAAATAAATGCAAGAAGACATGAAAACCTGAAAATATGCATCCAAATATACACTCATGCTCATTACCAAGCACACATGACTATACAACCCATGAGCTCACTAAACGGGGGAAATGCACGTGCGTATGCCCACACACACATGCACACTACATGCAGCCACTCACGCTGCTTCAGGCCCTCAGATCATGCAGGCTCATCTTTTTGTCAGGCTATTCTATTTTGGTACTGTTGATCTGCTAATGTGTGCATCAGCTTCTTTAATAATCGTGTTGCGGGAGCGGTGGGTCTGCTGTGTTAGGATGAGATGTGTCACTGTCACATTCCCCACATGCCTCCCCTGGACATGAAGTTTGGTCGGGTCAGAGAACAATAGAAACTGAAAAATAATAGTCCTCGTTCAATTCCTTCAGGCCTGGTGTTGGCAATGCACATTATGCAGGAATCTAGAAACTGGAAAGAAAGATTTATAGGAAATGGTGAGCGTTAACTCCGAACAATATACATGCTTCATCTTCAGAGACTGAAGTGGGAGGCAATAACTGAGGTATGTGCATTTTAGACAGACTGCTGGGAGGGAATGGTAAATATTGCAGCTCCAATTCAATGAGATGCTTGTCACAGTGGGACTTGTGTGTCCACGGCTGTAGCCTGAAGGTAGAACAGTGGAGTTCAACACCAAACGGAATTCACTCTCTCACTCTCTCTGCTCTGAAGTCCGATCTGAGCTATATAAAGCACTGTGTCAGTTAAATTCACTTGGACAGCTACACGTTTTTCTTTTCTCCCCCACGGCTGTATGAAACTCACAGATCATTTATAAATGAGCTGGCGGGACGTCTGCATGACGAGACGAACCTGAGCATGACCACAGCACGATAATACACGCTAGCGATGGCTAGGCGTACGTTTCCTCTAGAAGTGGAATGCTATTCTACAACAAGTGTAATTGTTATTATGTAGCATCACACTACCAGCCATGTAAATTTCTCACTGTGTTAGGCCCCTGTGCCAATTTGTGGTGCGAGATGAAACGGCAGCCAAGTAAATAATGGGTCTGACGCAGTGTTTACATTCTCACACACACACGCACGCACACACACACACACACACACACATGCACACAGAGAGTTCATTCAGCTGAGAGGTAAAACATGTCTGAATAATCCTGACAGTCGCTGGGGAAGGGAAAACAACATGGCTGAAAAAGCGGGTCAATATAACGACCGCATGGCTCAGTGAAGTCTGGGATTAAGGCACTGTCAGTTCACTCAACCTAAACTGGACGCATACTGTGTGTGTGTGTGTGTCTACTCCAAAGCCAAGGCATCACAGCTCACCTACTAGAGTAGATGTGTGTGGAGCATGGTAGGGTAGGGAAAGGTCTGTGTGTGGGATGACTAATTCAGCTACCTGAAGGATGTAGGTGTGAAGGGGTCAGTCTGAGTCACACTGGGCTCAAGCTCTCCTAAGATTCGGGATTTTGCAATGTATTGCATCTTCAGTGACCTCTCTGATATCTCTGACATCTGTCTGTTGACCAGAGTGCTCCCAGTTCCCTCAGTCAAGGTCATCTATACTGCCTTGGACAGAGGCTCAGCAAAGCACCCCTCCATTGGTCCCAGGCAACACCAGGAAATGTGTCTAGTTTGCCTGAAAAACCTGCTCATCAGCGATTCGGCAGACAGAGGAGGGGTCAGTGCATCTGGACATGCTGCTGCTGTTCACAGGGGGATAGGGGAGTGTGGGGGTAGAAGGGCAATGTGAAGGGCACATAGTTCATCATCGGGGCACCGAGGACCCAGTGCCGGACAGCCACATCAGAGAGTTGGGGTTGGAGTGCAAAAATCCTTTAAAAGACCTTGAGAAATGACAGCTCCAAGGCAGTCTGATTAACTTGTAGACCGCATGTGTCGTTTTAAAGTGCTTTACAACAATGCTACCATAATCAAGCTACTATTTGTAAAAGTTCTTTTTTTCTCTACAACAGCTCAGTAAGATACAGTAGTAAAAGAGGTGAAACAGTTGCATAACAATAATCAGCCCTCTCATTATACTGTAAGTGGGCGAGCAATAAAGCATTGCCAATTTAACTGGAGGCTTGGTGCTGGGTTTGTGGTTGGAGCTAGGGCCTGCTTCCCCCTGGCTCTGACAGGGGCCTTTGGGCTGCCTAAGGCCACAGTACATCGTCTCTAGTCCTAATTCCTTTCATCTGTACATTATTTATAGACTTAGAGCAGAGGAACCATCTCTCACGGCAGCTCATCGGGCTTATGTCTCATCCCCACTATTACACTAGTTAAGCACTGCCCTCGCAGGAACAATGCTATAAGCCCCCACCTTCCATCTTTGCCTTGTGTGTACAGTAACATACTATGATATAAGCGAGAAAGTGAAGGAGGGACCTATAGATTAAATTGCTTGAATGTGAGCTCGAAGATAATTCATTATTATACGTTTTGAGCACCCACTCTTTGTGCTTTGTATTCTTGCAATAGCTCTTGCAATAACTTGATGTCATCATCTTGCAATGTCCCTTATCTTTTAAGACAACTAGTCTATTATCCTTAAGGCACTGAAAAAAATCAAAGGACATTGATATTAACAATAGCTGATCATAATCATAATGTACCTTACTGTACCTCCTTTATGCTTCTAATTCCTATTTAATTCACATTTATGTGGTTTTCAAATGCCATGTACAGTAATGACAAGACATGTAAATGACATAAGTAGGCATGGGACGATATGAACATTTCATGTCACGATTATCCTGGTCAAAATAATTGATTCACAATATTATCCCGATAATCATCAAAATATGCTTAAAACTCTTAAAATGGTATAAACCCGGCATTTAGTGGTTTATCTTTGAGTTGGCCAGGCGTAGGACAGGAAGATAGGGACCGTGCTGCACAGCGCAAACGTTACATCCAACCAGAGGTAAAAGATAAAGCAAATTTGCTATGTAGCTAAATAGCTCATTTGCTTCATCTTTACAATTTCACTGGTGACCAAAACGTTAACTAACATTCACAACACACAGTATCGTAATGTAACGAACATTTAGATCAATGTCAACATTAGTCAGTTGCTACAGTACCATTAACGTTAAGTAACTTACAATAACGTTTATCTGGAGTTTGGCGAGCAGAGCTGGATGGTTGTCACGGAGATGGATGTATAAAAAGAAAGGTTTGGTCTCCCAGGTAGACACCTTCCTCCCACATGTTCTGCAGGTGGGCACCTCATCTCTTCCTTAGTTTTAATCCATAGTATTTCCACTTCCCTTTTTAGTGAGGGATACAATGTGCAAGCCGAGCCTTCAGCCATGCTGATGGTTGACTGGAAAGATGAGCGCGCTCCCCTACTCGTGAGGATATTCACTTGTGAGGATATTCACGATTGTCCCGATAATTATTATCTTGAGTGTTTTTATCCCGATAAAAGATCAAATATTATATCCTCCTATCCCTAGGCACAAGGATACTGAAAGGAATCTCTGTTTGCACGTATGTCTGTACGTACAGTATGAATGTCCTTCGCATATCTCAAGAACCATTCATCTGATCAACTTCACACTTGGAGGGTGTATTGCTCATGGCCCAAGGAAGTGCAGTGTCGAGTGTGAAGTTGTTTGGATCGGGGGTGCTGCATCGGAGCAGCAACCGTATAGGGAATGTGAAGTTGACGTCACACCGTGTTGGATTGTGGGTAGTGTAGTGTCGAGTGTGAAGTCGATCGGATGAATCGAGAATGCTCGAGAATGCTGCAAGCAGCAATACAAGACGCGACGCACTCAGACCATTCCCAACAGGCACGTTTTACACTGCATGGACTCGAACAAACGGGCACGACAACACTGCAAGCAAGTGGCCCGTTCCCAACGGGCACATGCACTAGGTCTGATAAACGGAGAACAGAATCAACTCTGAAACTATGAAACATGCTGTTTTAACGTTGGGCCAGTAACTTCTTTAATTATTCTTTTGAACTTTAGTTAATTTAGTGAAAAGACATGCATTACATACAGTATCTTAAAACAGTCTGCTGCAGTGCATGCTGGGAGATTACTCTTCATCAACGCCCACTTGCTCCCTTTGAGATAAAGATTAAACAGCAAAGGACTGCTGAGAGCAAAGTAATCAAACAAAGTTATCAAGGCCACAAGTTAAACAGATGGGCAGTCTTGGTCATTTCTCCCTTCCCTTTTCTTCCCAATTTAGTGGTTTCCAATTCCCCCTGTCTAATCGGTCCCAAGCGCTGCTCCTCCCCCTCTGTCAGCCTGGGGAGGATGTAGACTACCACATACCTCCTCCGAGTCAGCCACCGCTTCTTTTCACAAACGACGAGGAGTTTCACCGGGAGGGCGTGATGCGTGCGGAGGGACATGTTATCCCCCCCAGTTCCCCTCCCCGCTGAACAGGCGCCCCGACCGGCCAGAGGAGGCACTGGTGCAGCACCCAGGACACATCCCCTTATCCGGCTTCCCACCCGCAGACACGGCCAATTGTGTCTGTATGGACGCCTGACCAAGCCGGAAGTACCACTGCCGGGGCGCGAACCCCGGATCTCTGCGGTGGTAGGCAAGGACTTTACCCCTACACTACCCAGACGCCCGTATTCCCTTCGTCAGTATTGTATTCCTGCCAGTTACTCAGCTCTGTTTCCCTGCTTCTCTCGCTTTCTCCCTCTGCCTCATTCTTCTTTTCTCATGTCATCTCTCTCTCTCTCTCTCTCTCTCTCTCTCTCTATCTCTCTCTCTCTCTCTCCCCCCCCACTCACTCTCACTCTTTTTCTCCACATCTCTCTCTCATTCCCTCTCTTTCTCCATTGCCCCATCTGTCGCCCTTATCCTTAATCAACCCTCTCCCTCTCTCCCCCCATCTTTCTCTCTCCCCGCCCCTCCACGTTTTCTCCGTCAAATGAACACGATTTGGTT
>CABFOS010060366.1:0-13104 GCA_900660315.1 Diretmoides pauciradiatus | reverse complement strand
GGCGTCCAGGTCAGCAGGGCGCTCTCTGTCTGGATGTTGCTGGCTGCCAGGTCCTGGGGGGCGTCCACATCTAAACACACACACACACACACACACACACACACACACACACACACACAGAGGCTTCAACATCTACACTGCAGGTGATACCTTTAAACACTTCTCATTTTCATATATTCTTCAGTCTTTTCCCCCCTCTTCTCAGTAAGTTCTCCTCACCGGTGGTGAATTCAGTTGTGGTGGCTGCGCTCTTGGCTGAGTCTCTCACGGCGTAGACCTTCACAGTGTAGCGGGTTGCCGGGGTCAGAGAGCTCATCTCAAACTCCACTATGTTTCCTGACACCCGCTCCATCACCGGGGCAACTGTTCCAAACACAGAAGCATGCTATGACTATGCATGATAACCACATTGTTGAAGGAAGTGGTGTCAGGGGAGGGGACACAATCTCGGGTTAGATGGATAGAAACCTTTTAAATACAAACACACTAGAGGACACATGCAAGGGCAGATATAACGCCCTGCAGAACTAAATGCAGCTACTTGGACTACATCGATATGCAAGAATGTATGGATGTGTGCTGTATCCTTTATATGTGTGTATGTGTATTTATGTGTCTTTTGTGCGTATAGTATTACATGTGTGTATGTGTACACAGATATTTCATACCTGCGTCTCCGCTATAGGTGATGACGTAGCCATCTACAGTAGCGATGGCAGGCTGCCAGAGCAGCAGGGCTTCGGTGTCTGTGATGTTGACTGCAGTCAGACCACGGGGCTTATCCAGAGCTGTGACGCACGCACGCACACACACACATCAAGTTAGCGACTACAGACCAAGGCAGTCAGCAACAACAATGGCAGAAAGCCGGCTTAAAGTCTTAAGTCTAAAATCTTAGATTGGCTGCATTCATATCAATCAGGTTGAGAAATACCAGGCTAAGTGGGTGCATAAGGCCTCAGGATAGAAGTTATCAGCTCATAACCAACTACTGCAAATGTTTATCTGTGACAATTATTAACCTATGTATCTGCCAGATTTGTACTGTCCCTTGTGTTGTTTTTCATTTTCTTATTTATTCTTTGTCGATTTGAACACTTTCTGTTGCCTTCACTCTTATGATTATATACCTTTTAGTTAAAACATTTTTTTGTTCTTTTTAATTTATTTTTGTTTCGCGTTTTGTATGTTTTGTCGCATTCTGTATGTTCAGGTGTCCTGTCTAAGTATTATGGATTGATATGTTCTGTTGACCTGTCTCAAAAGGAAAAAAATAAAATAAAAACTACTGATCATAAAAAAAAAGATTGGCTGCATTCACTGTCTGCTACTTCAACGTCTGTGGCAGCTTTGCAGATGTTACCTCAGCCTCAGCCAGATGCTGTTTCAAAGTAGACAGTGAATCACATGAGTGACAAGTGTTTGGGGCAGGAACTTGACCAACTGAGGAAGAGAAGGGCGGGACTAACAAAACACTTCCTGTTTCGTTTCAAGTTTCATATTGTAGCTTTAAAGCTGCACTAGGTAACGTCATACGTTGGTGTCTCCAAACAGCAACGAGAGGTAAAAGCTTGAAATAAACTGTAAACACCCAAATAAACTGTGTATGAACTCTGTATACTGCTGCCCAAACTCGGCATCTATTGCCCGCCCAGCCGTCCTGGTAGGGGGATCCCTCGCTTAGTCGTCCCTCCCAAGGTTTCTTCCACTTTGTTTTGTGGGAGTTTTTCCTTGTTCTTTGCTGAGGGTCTAAGGTTGGGGGGTGTTGTGTCAAACTTTGGGCATTGTGAAGCCCTTTGAGACTGTAATGGTGATTAAGGGCTATACAAATAAAATTTGATTGATTGATTGATTGATTGAACTATATCGACTTCAGTAGACAGAAATCTTGTAACTTGTCAGGTAGTTATAGTAAACACTTTTGGTGCAACTTAGACACATCATCAGTGATGTATCCTGGGGTCACTGGGTGTTTCGGGTCTCGCAACATCATACACCCTCGCCCAGGCGACCCAGCCGGGGTGATCAAGTCCCGGCTTGTGTCTAAGTAGCGTGTGTGGTCCACGGATCTCCCCTCTTGATCCACAGCAAACTGCACATAGACGCTCAGACCTCTGGGGATGGGACACTCTTCTCTGGTACGACCCCACTTTGTTATCAACTTATTAAAATAAGCTAATAGTTTATATAATATATAAAAAATAGTACAAATTAATAAATTCAGGGTGCATTTCCCTTTGCTGTAATGAGTAGCTAAAAATTGGTGGTAAGGTTTTGTACAATTTTTGTTTTGTTGATGAATTATTTAGAACATTTTATATATGGCAAAAAAAATCCCCATCAATCATGTAAAATCCCCGTAAAGCAGACAAGTATTTCAACTTGGTGACATTGCTTCTAAACAACATTACCTACCCTATACCTTTAACTTTTTTTTTCTATGAAACTACAATAGTTGTGGAAGCATAATATAATAATACTTTGCTATCCTATGTGAGCCTTACCTGTGGTGATGCTGTCTGAACCAGGCTCGCTCTCCCTTTGACCCTTGACAGCGATGACGGTGACTTGGTAGGTGACCCCGGGTGTCAGGTTAGGCAGCACCTTTTGAGACTCTGCACCATCCACTGTCACCGTCCTAGGACTTCCTGGGTGTCGAAACAACACACAGGACGTAAAAAGGTGAATAAGCTTGAAATTGAAGGTTCTCTGGGTTTGGGCCCAGGTCAAATTATATTATATTAGGTCATTGGTCATTATAAGAAGCATATGATTATACTCTCTTGAATTTCACGTGTAAGCCAGATTTTCATGTTTAAGCCAGTAACCCAAGATACAGTAGGTGATGACTGAAATGATAGTCCATAGTTATTGTTTCTGTCCAGCAATCATTTTGTAGGTGATTGAAGTTGAAATTTAAGATGGATTAAGAGTTGGATGATTTCCTTCCAAAACGCTACACTGTATAATTTTCCTATTTTGTAAGAAAGTGACCGCAAAGAAACCCGATGACGTAAATGATACTCCATACTGATTTTTGTTTATGTCCAACAGTTTGTAATTTGTAAGAGCCTGTGTCCAATTTATCATTTTGGAATGAAACTCTATATTCTACTTGAGGTTTCAGCAATCAAGTAGTTGTAGGTCATTTCTGTGGGACTCTCAATCACTCATTTTATAGACATACCTGAAACAAGTCACTAGAGGGCAGCATCATACTATCAATGGAGGAAAGAGCATTTGTTTGCATTGAGGACAAGGAAGATTCAGTCTTAGTGCTGAAACCCATGATGAAATGGTTGAAGCATTGATGCTAGAGCAGCATGAATTTAGTTACTGTATGTTACTAATAACCTGCACATTGTACCAACATGGCTGCAAAAGATGTCATTTGTTGTTGTTAAAATAAGCAGAGATGTAGTTGAGGGACATGGATGCTCTTTTAGTATAATTCATTTTTGTTTGTATTAATGGTTGTTGACTTAGTACTGTATGTCACCAACTGGAGGTCACAGTTTATTTACCACGTTTATTACTGTTGATGAGGGGTGATTGCAATTCAATGTGTTTCAGGAGTTTCTTGAGTCAAGTGGCATTATCCTGAAATAAGTGGCGTGACCTTATTTCAGTACTAAATGACAAGTGAATGAGAACCGTACCGCACACAGTGATACTGACCTCCTTGAGCAGGCACATAAGTGACCCGGTAGCTGTCCACCCGGGCTCTTGGCACCATCCAGTGAACAGTGGCAGATGTATCGGTGACATCAGAGAATCGGACACCCTTGGGTGAGCCCAGGTCTGGTACAAAACAAGACAGAGACAGCAGGGGGAACGATAAGAGACAAAGAACAGGCGGTTGAGTTACTATGGGCGCTGCCTTTTTTATACGGGCATGGGCCAGAAAAGCTGAACACACAATATGCGTGTCACTGAACATCAATAAGTGCAAAGCGTCAACCAAATTCCAGCGAGGATTTTATGCTTTGGAAAACACTCCTCCTCTCCTTCACATCATTAAGCAGCAGACAAGAAAAGACATACATTTATTCTGTTATTGTACATCCACCACTCGTTTTAGAAGACAGAGAGAGAGAGAAAGAGAGAGAGAGGTAGACAGACAAAGGGTCCCGGGGACGCCAGGGCTCGCGGCGACCCTTTCCAGGCAACACTGAGCCACAGTATCTTGCGTGACAGACCTGGGGAGATTAACTTGCCCCATTTCATGGAAACACAAAAGTGAGACATGCGCCACACAACCCAAGAGTAAAGCTTCACCCCCGGGGAGGACAGGGGGACACAGCCACAGACATCCATTCTATCTGACACAGACAACCCCTTGGTAGAGAGAGAGAGAGAGGCCAACTGACACACAGGGCTAGACAGCCAAACACAACATTTGGCAGGAATAGGACAACTGGACAGAGATGACACACAATGCAGAGTTGGGTAAATCTCCTGAGCAGGATTAGAATGATATGGATACAAGTTGCTGATAGATTATCTTTAAATGTAACAATTTTCATGCCAAAAAAAGCCTCTGAAACAGTCAAATATCAGCTCAGGTTAAGTGCTCGGACCCATTGGGCTTTTCCACTTCTAATCAAACAAAACTGCATCACATCGATCCTTTTGGAAGTGAACAACACAAAAGGACGATATTGGCAAACGGTGTATCGGTCTAACTCTAATCCTGAGCAGTTCTCTGGAGTGGTGTGAATTACAGGCTCTTACACCAGAGTGTGTGTTCAGAGATACTAGTGTAGGCTTAGGCTTCGATGAAAGGCCTGCTGGCACATTAAGAGACAGGACAACGATAAAAAACTGATATGAAAACACACACACACACACATACAGTAGCATAGCCGCTGACTCAAGGCACACAACGCAGCCAGAGCTGATTCTCATCAAAAATTCATGACTTTCAAGGGAGCCTCCATTAAAAGGCCTTAACAAACTTCAGTTCAGAATATAAGTGCTTTCGTTTTCCCAGATCGCAACATTAAGTGCCTTGGACAAACACCATTATGCTTTATTACCAGGTTAGTGAACAAAAAGAGCTACAATGATGTAGATATAAAAGGACAAGTGTTAGAGTACAGGTATTAATGACGCTGTTTTCATGCTGTTATGCAGTAAGAGAAGCATTTGACAAAAAAACACTTCGCTGACAAGACATGTCATTTGGTTCACACAGCTCTGATTTCACAAAGTGTCGCATGACGTGACACTGTGTACCTGTTGTTGCCAACTCGGTTAAAGACTTGGAGCGTCGTCCCAAAATGAGCCCAAAGAGCTCGATTTTGTACTCGGTGTCCTCTGTGAGATCAGTGATAATTGTGCTTCGTTCCTCGCTGCCCAGGACAAGCTCTTGCGGTTGGCCTAGGCCGCTGGCCTGGCTGATCATTATAACAAAGGTGTCGAAGGCGTGGTCTTCGGCGGTCCAGGCCAACCTAAAGCTCTCGGGGGTGACGCCGGAGACCAGGAGAGAATCCACTTCTGGTTCAGCCTCTGAGTGATAAGGGAAAATAAGTCTTTCCTCCTCGGTGGACCTAAAGAGTGCTTTGACATTTCAATGAACATGGCACAGGAAATGACAGGGACAGCAAGTATATCAGCCTGTGTGCAAATGCCAGCATTGGTTATGTGGAAACCCAAAATCAATCAACCAAGAAAGAGTCAGAGCAGAGAGAGAATAAAAGACTTTTACAGTGAAAAGGGTGGATGAGGTACAGGAGAAGAACGTAGGTGTTTTTTTTCTCTACCAATGAATGCCAGTGCATTGCATTGGTAGAAAACTTTGCATTTGTTCAGTTGGCGTCACTCCCGAGATGACGCCAACTGAACTGCTTGCTATGAAGCCCCACATCAGTTCTTGATATCCCACCCAAATAAACTGTGTATGAACTCTGTATACTGCTGCCCAAACTCGGCATCTATTGCCCACCCAGCCGTCCTGGTAGGGGGATCCCTCGCTTAGTCGTCCCTCCCAAGGTTTCTTCCACTTTGTTTTGTGGGAGTTTTTCCTTGTTCTTTGCTGAGGGTCTAAGGTTGGGGGGTGTTGTGTCAAACTTTGGGCATTGTGAAGCCCTTTGAGACTGTAATGGTGATTAAAGGCTATACAAATAAAATTTGATTGATTGATTGATTGATTGATTTAGCAAATGTACCTGCCAGTACCACTGTGGTTAATATGGTAAACATTTATTCCTTATAGGGTTTGACCGATATGAGTTTTTGAAGGCCGATACTCGTATTTTTGTACTAAAGCTGCAGATAGCTGGTATTTTGTGAAGGTATTTGTATTTGCTATTTGTGCTGGACTCTGGAAAAGAGTCTGAAACAACATTTACACCATCATGGGATACTAAAACTCTCCATTGAAACCGGTACTGATGAAACCCTGGCAGCTCCTTAAGGCAGAGTGCTGTAAAGCAGGATTCATTACACATTGCATTGGTTTTACAATATGCCAGCTGAAACTGTAGAGTAAATTTGTATCCTCAATTCCATCATATCCGTAGTGGACAATATTGACTAGCCAATATCCAATTTGTATTAAAAAGCCAAGAGCCGTAAACTGATTTATCAGTCTATCCGTAACTCACTCTGAGACCGTTCCTAGAGAATTCAGAGGAGAGAAGCTTTGTCAAATAACAGCTGCTGCTCTCAAAATAGTGCTCAAACACCGTACAGTGCAGGCATCTGACTGTGTGTGTGTGTGTGTGTGTGGTGCTGTAAAAGCGGGTAGTTAACTAGTCATTAGCAGCAGCTAATAATGGCAGTGATGGGAAGAGATGTTGGAAGACAGCAGGAGTCTACAGCTGCTGGAGAAATGTTCTGTTACTCAGGAGGACGAATCTACTGCAGTTCTCCTGCAAGTACAGCTAATTACCCGCAGAGAGTTGCAGTAGATAGTGCAGATAGTGCTTTTAAAGCAGTCTGGATAGAAGCAAATATAAGTGGGCTCAGCATAGCCTCAATAAACCCAGTGCCACTGCTCATTAAAACACCACACCAAATGTGAGGGTCTCAAAGGTCCATGAACTAACCTCTTTTTTATTTCGGTGGAAAAAGCATAAGGCATTCGTTGTGAGAAGAAGTGGTGGAAATGAGAAGCAGAGCAGACAAATCCCGGGGAGCTGTCACTCTTCATTAGCCGCCAGACGGCTTTAGCTGGTCACTGGAAAGGAGGGAGGGCCACATCCATCAGAGGGGGCTAACATGTGCTAGCTGGCTACTGATTTCACCCCCCGCAGCCCCTCCACCACCCCCATATCCCTCCACACCCCCAGGACCTAAGGGAACACAATGCCTGCTCACAAAGGGGAGCCTGTTATTGGAGGAGGTACGAGGCGCCAGCTAACCTGCTGAAAGGGGGTCTGCAAGCAGAAGCCCGGTCCAGGCTCCAGTCTCGCCTGATAACTTTACAGGAACAGCTTGTGTTAATATGAATCACAACTGAGCTCAGCTTATTCTGGGCACTGTCGACATCTCTTTGTGGTTCCATCAATCATTCGTTTTATAATACTCTCTCTCAGTTCAGAGTTTGCTCCGTCCCTTCTCAGTGGAAGACTCCATTCCCGCTGCAGCGTCTTCCTCCAGTAGACCGATGAACACCGTGCATAACATAATCAAATTAGTCAGCGCTTGCATTGACAATTTAGGGTGTTTTATGGATTAAGCGACGCTAATGTAAATGTTAAGATGGTTTCGCCAGCCATTAGCATGCAGATAATAGGCCGACTTGAGCATATGCCATATTCTGCATGGTCCCAGCAGCCCCTGGCACCCTAACACCAGAGCCCAGGGGCAATAGCAGCATGAGAATGAAGAGCAGTCCAGGCTTCGGGGGTACTGGGGATGCATACAGAAAAGAGGCCTCACACAAAGTGACAAAAGCGCCTCAGGGTTTTTTCCCCCTCTGTCAGTCCTCCCATCTTTCTTCCACTTGACTGATCCTCATGAGTGAAATGTGAAACGATAATTCTGGAATATGAGGAAATGGTCGAATAACAAAAATTAGCCCAAAACATATTGTTTTGACCTTTCGTGAAGGTGAAATTGAGATTTCAAAAGGGTTGTAACAAGGTGACGGAGAGGATGGTGGTCCTCAAAAGATGCTTTTTTGGTAATATTTTACTTGAAGTGATGCTCAGTAGGGAATACATAATACATTGTATAATATAATACATTGTATAGTACAGTATAAGCACATGGTAAGTGCATGATTATTATAAAAATCACATAATAAGCACAATGTGCAGAAAGGAAAATCTTGACAAATCACACACACAGTATGTTAAATATATTATCCTCAATGTCTGTGCTGACAGTGAGTGATCAAAGTCTGATCAAATTTTTTTATTATTATTTCTGACTCGTATCTAGTGCACCTTGACACCTCGTTGAAAATGAAAATCGCTTTCATAAAGAGCTCCTGACTAGAACTCTGACTAGTCATTTGGCACATGTAGTTCCCAGCATGTTAATCGTTGACTGTCCAGTTTGATTAGTAAAGCATCAGCCCCGCAAGCGGAGCGGTGCGGGTTCAATCCTCATAACCTTAATTATCCCGAATTTCCCCCCCAGGGGATTAATAAAGTGTTGCCTTGATAATAACTGTGATTGGTGCAGTCGGTGGGTCCCAATAAGCAGCCCAGCGGCCTGTGATATGACATGAGGGCCTCCCTGTTCACAAAATAGACCAGGCGCTGCTTCCCGTTGGACGCGTACCAACTCAGACTGACACCTTAAGGTAGATGAAAAGTGCATCTGCAGCAGGGCTAACATAGACTGAATGGGTTTTGTCTGGGTGGTGCGGCAGAGTGTTGGCTCCTTTCACAATCCCTGCATCAAAGCAAGGCCTACTAGCATGATGGACGGCTGACAAGAAGGTGTTCGGAGACCGCTGTCTGGTTTTGAGGTTTTGTTTACCACTGGAACAACCACAGTGCCTGAGAGGTACATTGTCTTTCTACAACTTTCTAAATTAGTCTTCTGCCACTGAAGGAAAACAGTGCTGTGCTCAGACAGTGGCAGCAGAAGCGTTATGTTAAATGCGTCCATAGGGAATAGATGCCAAACTATCTTTGTCAAAAACGGATCCTTTCTTTCATTGTGGTATTGAGAATGTGACCTTTTTCGGTCACACTTGTCTGATGAAAGTCTTTGTGATCAAACTGTCATATAAAAACAGAAAATAAAAATTTATCATTTAACATTGTTTTCTGCCCAATGGGTTGAGATCATTTCACCTTTTTTCAAGAATCAAGTCACATTTCCTTGAAGCAAGCGAAATGCCATTGGAAACAAACGAATCCCAGTCTTTATGAAGAAAACTATCTTTAAGACTCAAGATGAGACCAAAATAACTTCAGTTGGGGTATTTTGAAGAGTAGCAGAAGAAGGAAAGCAAAGGAAAGAGAGAAGCTCCAGCGTTGATGCTGATACCTGTGATGGTGTCTGCATAGACAGGATCTAAGAGGGCCCCCCTGTACACCCCATACAGATTGGCCCTGTACCAGGTACTGGGGGAGAGGCCAGAGATGATGAGGCTGCGAGCATCGGCGGGCACAGTGTGGTTTTGCCACTCAGCACCCGTCTCTGCGTCGGTAACCTCGACCAGAAAAGCCTCGAACGCCCCCTCGTCAGCAAACCAGGACAGGAGAAAGTTGTCCCACGATACTTCACTGACCGTGACACTGGTCACCACAGGCTTCTCCTCCTCTGGGTGACGACAAACATCAATGCAAGATTACAGGACAGGGACATACGCATGAAACGCTAGGGTTAGACCAGTACTGGCTGATACCGATGTCAATAGTTTTGGACTGAAGTTGCCCGGATATGATATATTTTGTGGCACTAGTTTGACCATGTCCATCTAAAAAAAGTATTCAATATTTCCCCCAGATTTGTACCCTTGTCAGGGGAGAAAAGCCTCTGAAACAGCATTTAGACCATAGAACACTAAAACTCTCCATTGTAATCCAGGATAATAAATCAGATTTTTGATAAAGGACCAATATCAGCCCAGTATATCAGTCTAACCCTAGAACACACACCCATACACAGAGCCAGAGAAGACTGTTTGATTCTCCCTTGTTGTACATTGTCAAACATATAAAACAAACACAAGACTGAGCTTCTGCTCAACAGAGGAGTCCTCCCCCGCAATATCAACTCCCTATTCAGCACACTAGCGTCCACACTAGACTTCCTGAAACAAAAACACAGAAACGTGAAAGTGTTTGACATTGATCGTAGCTCATTTGTATTTCAATCATTCCGTGAGAAGAGAGAGGAGAGAAGACCTTCACTTTGTCTTTAGTGCGAATATTCCTTTATTTCCACTACAAAAGGCCAGTGTGAAGAAGCAGCCTCATTATCAATGACCGCCTATAGCCACTGCCTCTGTATTGCTGTATAAGTGGGAAGACTAAAAGATAGAACGAGAGAGGCAGACATGCTGATGCAGCTCGCGTGCATTAATGGCCGTGAATGAGCCATTAACTTTTGAAGGTGCAGTGTAGCCCCGCCGGTATGGCAGAAGTACAGTCCACTTCAAACCTTCTGAGAAGCCATGCAGCGCTGCATGCAGCATCCTGTAATTGGAATCCATTGTGTGCACAAGCATTTAGAGAGCAGATTAGAAAGAGACGGAGATAGATAGTGCAGGTAAACGCCCAGGCTACCATTATCCTCTTTTCAGTCCGTGGTAGAGTGGTGAGCAGAGTGGACAGTAAATGGGATTGGAGACAATCGAGATGGGGTGAGGTAGAGTGGGACCTTTGCTGGAATCAGCTGATCATTTATTATGAGAGCTAACGTGGGAGAGGAAGATGTGTTGGTAATGCGTATGATGGGTTTCTGGCCTTGTAGAGTGCACCGGGAGGGAGGATGTGAGTCAGCTTTGTGTTCAATATTGCTGATGAGTAGTTTGGAGCGGGTCTCCTGAAGCCGGTTGGAAGACCAACAGACCTCGCCACAAAGCTGTTTTGATCATTTTAAGCCAGAGAGCACCAGACTTTAAGGGATACAGTAGTTGGTGTTGTTTTTCTTCACAAGATACCTCTTCAGTTTCCCAGTTTCAGTGAGCACTGCTACCAATGCTCACCTGATACTTAGGGAAAACTGACGGACAATGTAGAAACCTTTTCAACCCGATGTGCCTGGTGAAGAGAAATAACCAACTAAAATGCAAAATTGTGAAGGTATCTATTTAACATTTAAGTAAATATATTTTAGTGGTTGGACTATTAAACAGCATTTCAACATTTGAGTTAACCTTATTGATCTTTGCATTTGAAGTCATGATAAACAGCTTGGACTCAGTCTGTGTGGCCTTCAGCACATGCACATATGTGTGTCAAATGGCATCCTGTGATATCTGTCATGCTGATATCTGCCATTTGGGGGACACGTATCCAAAGGTAATTACAGTACCGCAAGCGTATGCACTTTCAGTATGGGTGGCCCCGGTGGCCAGAACATGCAGGACAGTAATAGTCCTCTTCTCATGCTCTGTGTTCCCCGTTCTCCCGTTCTTATCATATCGACTTTATATTACCCGACAGCATTATGGCAACTTATGGCAGAAGAAGCCAGTCTTGACCATTGTGTTCCCAGTTCTCATGGGTTTTTGAGACAGTAATGAATAAGATATAACCGATATGGGATAATATGGGTTTTGAAGGCAGATACTGATACTCAGTATTTTTTTTACCTAAGCTGCTGATCGCTGATATTTTGTGCCAATATTTAATATCTTTAAGTTGAACTGTTTTCATGACAGAAAAATCCCCCAAATTACCAGGATTAAAGCATATCGTCACTGACCTCACAGGCAATACGAACATTTTTAAACGAGCCTTGTGAGTAATTTACACGGCACAGTAGGAGTGACTGCTGATTTCCACCAATCAAAAAAGACACAGCCTCGCCCTGGCACACCTGAGCCTCGTTTTGACTGTGACTGCTGAATCATCAGACATCGTTTTTTGAAATGCTTTCCAGGAGGTTGAGAAATTTGTGAATGGGTTATAGTGGAGGAGCTTTTCCCCCACCATATTTTTAAATTCTTGTCCAAAACAAACAGACTGGCAGATATCTGTGTCCGGTGATTGGGTGTAACTTTGCCCCAAGCCTATAGACATCTACGAAATTGGCGTATGTGCAAAGTGCAATGTAAGGTATTTGACAGTCCAATGAGGCAAGTATTATTTTGAACACAGAAGCAATAATGCCTGTGTTTCCTGTTTCTTTCTCAACTGGCTTTGGCCAATGTGTTTCAAGCAGTACACACTTTTATTAACATTGGCCCCATATAGCAGCAGCTACACCAGTATTGGTCTAACCCCAGTAAGGGGGGTCTTTTGGGGTTGAATTGCTGGTTTTTAGTTCCTTCTGCGTTTTGTCACAAAACAATGTACAGAGGAAGTCAAACATTGTTTAATTATTTTGATTGCACTGGTGTGTTTTTGGAACCTCTGGACTTCTACTGAAATTATTATCATTTCCACGTGTCTGTTTTCATTGTTCCCTGAGCCTTCCGATTACACAAAGGCTCCCCGCAACCCAATCCCTGAATCAGCTGATTATTTTAAATTATGATAATCCTGCCTTTTGTCTCCTGAGTTCCCTGTTTCAACCACATCAGTTAGGCTCCTACATCTCTGCTTCTGAAACTACCTCCGATTTTCAGAGCCGGAACCATTTCTTTGTATAATTTCTCAGCGGTTCACTCTTCCAAAACACTCAAAGTCAAATTCTTGTAATCCTTTCGATGGCCGATGATTGCCAGACACCCAACCTCCAGCCCCCAGCCCCATCTCACCTCACGCCACCCCTCTCTGCTCCCGCAAACGTTCTGTGTTTGCGTTACATGTCTGGAGATGATAAAGGCTGCAGATTGGTGGGGCTGCGGATTAGTTGGTGATTTTGGAGACAATGTTTCAACAGGAGTGCCAGCATGTGGCCTTTTATCTGACAGACCCACAGTTCATCGTGGTCAAATCGTACAAAACCAGAGGGGAGCGGGGCTCACGCCAACAATTATCACATGAATGAACATTGTGCAAGGTGCACACATGTCCATACAAG
>CABFOS010060362.1:13376-23967 GCA_900660315.1 Diretmoides pauciradiatus | reverse complement strand
GGAGGGGGGGAGGGAGAGAAGTGAGGGAACGGGCGACCGGTAGCCTTAAACACCTCTCCTTCACTTCTCTCCCTCCCCCCCTCCCTCCATCGCTCCATTCCAGCCTCTATCCCCGGGCCCTGACAGAAGGTATGTATTTTAGGAGAGACCCCCGGTGATGTGATGGACACGAGAGCCCTGTTTGAAATGGAAACACACACACTCTGCCCTGCCAGGGAGCACCAGGAATATCCCAACAGAGATGGCGATAGGAAATGGAACAAGTAAAAAAACACCCATCTTTATTGAGGTTTTCCTTTCAAAAACACCAGTAAATATAGGAACAGCACTTCCTATTCAGGAAATGACGCTCAGTAATGCTTTAACCTCAATAGACTATCCACTGACCACCATAGGAGTAGATTGTTTCTTTCTGTCATATCAACTCTCAGTCTTGTATACACTGACAACACATGCTGGCCCAGATAACCAAGAAAAACATGATAACAGAAATGAATGTAATTCATGAAAAGAGATAAACTGGGCCACACACAAGCTTATCCTCTTGTGTGTGCCACCCTGCCTTGCATTCACCATCTACCGGCTCTGTCCTTTCAGCTTCCATTTATTTCACACAGAGAGAGAGAGAGAGAGAGAGAGAGAGAGAGAGAGTGTGTGTGTGTCTACGTGTTTGTGTTTGTGCATGCGCATGTCTGTGTCTGTGTGCACAAGGAAGATGATGCGGCACACTCCATCCTCCTCATAACTCACCTGGACTGATAAAGAGAGCAATGGAATGGTTTCCTGTGTCTGCTACTCATTCAAATGGGCCGACGTCCGTAAACTAATCAGGGCTGCAGTTATCCATGTAGCGGTCAGATAAGAAGGGAAGGAGACCTCCAGAGTGATGGATCATGTAGGGTCTCCCAGTCCTCTGCTCTTCCCAGCACCGCCCTGCCACCTTGGGATAATAAACAGCCGCGGAGCAGGGGGCCAGATAAGAGCCATCACTCACATTGGCCGGGCTGATAAGACACAGACGCTCTCTGTCACCCTCCATGACATTTGTTTTTCATTCCACTTCAGACCGAGGGGGAAGTCAACCTGTTTCATCTCATCAGTGGGCTCCACTCAGGATCCCCCGCTGAGTGTGTGCCACCCTTTGACACTGATGGCAGTCAGGTGACTGACTGTGTTATGCTGGAGAGAAGAAGAATGGACTGGAAGCTGGGCAGTTCCATGGATTCATTTGTAATAGTATGCTGATGTACCTCAGGCAAACAGACTGGAAAAACACATATTGTAGGTTTATAGAGCCAAGCATGTTGTCCAAGTGGAAAGAAGTTGTGATCGTCCTCCTGCTATGAGCCTGATAGTGTACAGAGGTACGATGGGACTGCAGATTTTCCAGTGCAAAAAAACATGCTCACGTTGATGAATTGCGACTCCATTGCTAAAGGTGTGTTCAAAGTGAAACAAAAGGCCTCAAACTCCCACTATCAAGTCTCAGGGGACAATGCTCTGATACAGCAGACCTTTGTGGACTGTCTGTTAATTTTGAGCACCTCTACCTGAGCTATTTTTACACCTCATATGTCATCTTAATGGAGTGACCGGGCGAAGCTTACGGTAAGAAACAACACAGGAACACAGACGTGGGTTTCCAGTCTTCCCTGGCTGGCTGTAAAACTGAGGTTAGACATGAATCAATGTGAAATCTCCTTGAACAAAAATCTTGAGTTACAAGTTGTAAATTACGCTTCGGAGACTAATATTTCTGATAGTTGTTCATAAAATAAATATTTAAGTCATTTTACATTTTGACACCTTTAATTCCCTAAAAATGCAGAGGCCTATCAGAGGGGATAAGCAGTCATTGTAAATCTGGCTGCCCTAACATTGCCTCTACCAGGGTCACCTACAAGTCACCGATTTGAGAAGGTATAAAATGGTTACTTTATGGCTATCCCAATTGTTATACGTTAGAGTTATGTGCATTGTATTACCTCTAATGAAGGGCGTAAATTCTCAGTTTACGACCGGACCTTTATGAGGGGGGGAAATTGTAAAACACACGCTTTTTGCGTTACTCGTGTTTGTCACCGGAGCTCTTGAGTTCAGACTGTGCACACACTGTTCCCATTAGTCAGGGACTGCTCCTCCGAGAGGCCTCTGTCTGCAGTAATGGACCCGGACCGTGAGAGAGCAGCATCCCGTCCGACCGGTCACAGATGACATTTAACAGACAGGGTCCGACTTCCTGTGATCAGAACGGCAGTAACCACTAAGCTAATCCATGGGTCTCACAAATCCCTCATCCTCTGGCTGTCAGAGATGGGCAGCACCTGATAGTTGTGAGACAGCGGTCACCTGCGCTGACCCCCGAATCTCAGCTCAGATGTTCGTGCTCTGGCTAAACATGTGTTCACGTGTTCAATGCAATTCACTGCTCAATAAGTATTCTGTATACCATTTGGTCAGCGCTTTCATACAGTATCATGAGTGCAGACATTATAGCAGTGGGAAACAACCCCCTAATCATAGGACTGTTAGTGTCAATCTCTCCATTGAGCTACAGTGGATGGAAGTCAAGGTAATTAAAATGTAAGTCAAGGGAAAAGTGGAAAAAAAGTGGAAGTCTTAATGTCCAACAGATTGCAAACCGATGTTTGAAAGTCTAAATCAACGTGGCTCCATGTGTAGCAATTTAAATAGCATCACTTGGCCTCGAATAGAGGACTGATGCCATTAGTGTTGTGTTTTCTTGCCATGTGATATACAAGTTTGTCTGATACAGAAGTCACCGTAATTATGTTACCCACATTTATGCATTGTGCATTGTGCTTGAGTAAGACGAGGCCGTAAACAGTGGAGCTCTCTTTGTTCAGTTCACATCCTCTGCTCTGTAGTGTCCCACAGGGCTTAAGAACCAAGTAGCAGCTGATGATATCTTCCCTATGAAAACATCCCTCTCTGGAGGCAGCTTCACTGTGGCTGAGTTGCAGCACTTTTTACTACTTTCTGCATGTCACCGTATTGCCACTCACTGGGGTTAAATAGGTTCAAGTCATAAAATACAGCCCGATCACTGAGCCCTTTTATATGTGCATTTTAAGTGCTATAATTTAGTACTTTTTTTGCATGTGTTGTATAATAATGCATCACATCGACATAATTCAAAACTATGCAAATGTCAGCGCCCCTCCTGTCAGCGAGGGTAATGTCTGACAGTACACGGAGGGCGGCTGAGCTGAAAGGAGACAGGAGACATACGACGGGATCCGGAGGAGTGTGGGATTGACAAATCAAGCAATTAAAGGGGGAGGTGATTATGTCATCATTTTCTTGAGCCCACACTCGGCTCAAGAAAGGTCCTGCTACATTTCACATTCACTCCCCTGAATGAATGAATAAAGAGGAGAGTATGAGCGGGAGGGGGGGGGATTGAAATATCTCACAGGGACATTCTGCTTACTTTTTCAGACAGGCCTTATCTCCCCACGTTCAGCCCTGTTAATATGATGATGAACAATATTTCATGAAGGGCGGCTGAATGTGTCTCTCCTGGAGAGGGCCCAGGCTCACTCTGTCTCCTCCCCATGTCCTCGTCTTTCTTTTGTGCCCCTCTCAGAGAGCAGAGCGATGGGGGTGCAGGTGAAGGAAGGGAACGCGAGGTAGATAATCACCACCGCTACATACACACACACACGCACGCACCTCTGAGACATCGCAGTCCAGGACCCTCCTCTTCCCCTCAACCCCCAAACATTTTCATATCAATAATCGAGCAATTTTCCTACATGCTAATCCATCAAAGCGGGCTGGGGCTAATCTGCAGGCATGGGGCTGGGTGGTGCGCAGCGCTTCCTCTTTCAGGTGTGCCCCGCTCCCTGGCAGACACCGTGTGGCACACAAAGCCTTTGCCCTGTCAGCACTGATTGATCAGAGGCCGGCTGTAAACGAGGAAGGCGGCGCACACCCTATCAATGATGCTCTACATCCACACCTGAAAAGAGTCTTCTTCTCCTTCTCCTTCCACGGCGTACTCAATGCTGCAGATAATGAGAGCTGTGCTGTTAACAGCTCCTGCAGCTCTGCTCTTTGTCATGTGTATATAGGCAAAGTGCTTACCTTTTAGATGGAGGGAAGAAGGAGAGAGAGAGAAAAGGGGAAGATTATCATAATGTCTACAAACGCTGACAGGGTTGAATTTCAGTGACTGTTTTTCAGATTAGCGGGGCTTTTTAAAAGGGCGCATTTGCAGAACAATGTGATTGCGTGTTTGATTTTAATTTTCTGACAATCTGCCCCAGCATGTAAGCGATATGCATGGATGTGTTTTTTCTGTACTCTGCATGGTTGGGATTTAGTTGGGCTAACGGTGCTTTTAGAAGCATGTGAAGACATAGCAGGAGCCTCTAAGAGCCTGAGCGATCCTGCAGGAGGCAGAGTGAGAGATAAAATGCAGAGGCCTCATTAGTAGCACATTTATCATCTCCTGTCTGTGATTTAAAAGAATGACTGGGTCAAATCACTTTAAATACCTCGGGGGAAATCAACATTTGTCATTGCAAAGCAAACCTGCCTCTCCCCTCTCTTCTGGCGTTAATTCATTCTGGTAAAGCAGCCCCATCCGATGCTGCGCTGATTTTAATTTCATCCTTGCAAAAACCTTGGCTGACTGTCTTCCTCAATTCATTGCTTTAACACACAATTGTCCCCTTCAATTCATTGTTGTAATACTCAGGACTAGCAGCGCGTGGCCCTATCCATAGACACTGGGCAGGTGATACAAATGGTTTTTAGTGAAACACTGAAGGATGTGAGACATTACAAATTATTCTTCTGATGTCTGTAATTAAAAACGAGTGCCAAAGCGGCTCAACAGGAAAAAATGTACATGCTAAGAACAAGAAAAAGATGATGTATTATAAATGTGTTATTAATGCGTAACTCGGCAAGGTCAGGGAAGTCAAGATAGGTGTTAAAATATGGATGTCACCCTCAAAGAGTCCGCTAACATTGCTTCAAATGGACCCTCTGGACAAACCGTCTGACAGAATATTTATGTATGTGCCAGCACAGTGGCGTACATTTCAATGAGCAGTGTCCAATGGCAGCACAAAGATGGTCATTTGAACAATAGCACTTTAACGATGAACAAATAACAGCCTTGAGATTTCCCTTTAACATCCCGGCATATCTTGCACTTATGGTGGTCCAAACTTCATCTCTCTAACCAGCCTGGTCTCACTAATGTTTGTGAAATGACCACGATCATACTATAAAGCAAGGAATCTCTGTTTGTATGTATGTATGTCTGTATGTCCTTTGGATATCTCGAGAACAGTTCATCCGATCGACTTCACACTTGGCGGCTGTATTGCTCATGGCCCAAGGAAGTGCAATGTTGAGTGTGAAGCTGTTTGGATGAGCGCTTCTTGAGAAATCGGTGTGAAGTTGTTTGGATCGGGGGCGCTGTGTCGGAGCGGCGACTATATAGGGAAGAAGTTGACGTCACACCGTGTTGGGTTGTGGGTAGTGTAGTGTCGAGTGTGAAGTCGATCAGATGAGCAGTTGTCGAGAACGCTGCAAGCAGCAATACCGGGAACGGGAACGTGTTCTGAATGGCCACGCGGATTACATGGAGGAGAAAGAAGAGGAGGTTTTGATATATTGTTGAGGTTGAGGTAGTACACACGGGCATATATATTTGCCTTCAACTCGACGCGATCACCCAGATTCAGTTCCCAACTTGTAAAGGAATTCCTTTCTGTGAATGAAAGTTTCATTCTTCTCACATGACGAACACGTGAAAATTAATTAATAAGTGTCCAATTTGTGCTATTGTCACGTAATCCTTTTGTGGTGGAGGAACGTCATTTTCCTTCTGTCTCAGAGTTCATGCGCATATCATAAAGTTTTGTGAGATTTTGTTGATCGAATTCTCTCATTTCAAAATTTGTGGTCATTTTTAGCTGATACGATCCAGAGCGACCCACAACAAGTCAGCAGGTAGGGGGTGAATGTCTTACTGAAATACACGTTCACATGCTGTATGGATCAAATCTGTCACCTTTTGGTGTCCAATGTTGACTAACCACTACGCCATGCTGCCGCCGTGCACCCCTCCCTACTTCCCCTCTTCCTGGTAGTTTTGTCTCTAGGACTCTAGGAGATGTTTGTGCCATAGAAATATTGCAGAGTACTGTGGAACTATTTCAAAGTGAGAAACAAGAGGGAAGGAAGGAAAAGGGACAGACACTGAGCAACTCTGAGCAACTCCAGAAAGAAGAGCAAGGCGGTGTGAAAGCAGCACCAGAATAAAAGGCACATCTATTTCATGCCAGTTCAGACGGAATAGTCAGCCATATGTAAATAGGGGTTCAATAATGAATGCACTTCTCCTGCTTTTATTTGCTTTAAGCCCTCAGTCACACACACATTGGCACCATGCAAGACACAAATTAGAGAGCGTTTTAAAGGAAATATTCAAAGAGCAGCCTGCCGCCGGAATATCAGTTATTATTTTTGATGTTGCAATTTCTGACACTTTGATGCAATCAGTGAGTAGCCTCGGCATTCAACCCTCTCCAGGGAGAGAGCTGTCAGGAGTGAGGAGCCGGTGGATAGATAATTATGGGAGATCAAACCTCACTAGTTAGTAGGCAGGAACGGGAGGCAAATGCCAAAAACCAGCCAATGTTTCGCAAACGCTTGTTCAAGGATATCCTAATTGCTATAAGTGGTTCCTTCAGGACTGGCACTTCAAACACTGCCTGCTACATGATGTCATCTCTCCGGCTCCCCTCCACACTCACAATGGGCAAATTAGGCGAGAGGGTAAAGCACAACATACCAGAGGACAGTGTCCTTTTGCTGTTATGACATGTGAACCGACATCAGACGTGTATATGTATTCATGCTGACGAACACACACACACACACACACACACACTTAGTTCTTAATGGGACATTCACTCTTATTTCCAACACATCCAGGTCCGTCTAGTTTGGGACAATCATCAGATGTGTTTCTTTTCAACACATTAACATAACATGTTAATGTGTGTGTGTCGTCCCACTAGACACAAATGCGAGCAAATGTGAAATAACGAGTGTTAAGAGTGTTTGTGACCCCATTAACTGACACATGCGCACACTTGAATGCTTGCTAAACTCTTTGAAACAAGTGTACCATGCAGACTAATTCGTATGCACAACCACCCAAGTACATCCACACTGTTTGTAAATATTAGAGGTGTATGATTGCAAAATAATACCTTCTGACATCCAACTGTGTGCTCCCTAATTCAAAGTGAGGCTACAGGCCTATCTGTCAGTACTGTTTGCAGCCTACCCTTCTCCGATTCCCTTCTTACCTTTGCAGTTCAAAAGGAAGGGGATGGAAGGTGAGCACAATTAGTTGAAATCAGTCAGAACAAATTGTCCGACAGCACTGCACCATGCGAAGACATCAGAGTCCATTTGCTGTTGGTGGAATGACCCTCTTACTGTGACCCTTGCACCCCGGCAGCATGCATAAAAACCTGCGTTGTCTAATCAGCCTCACATACTTACCGTTGACCAACGTCTCATCTAATATAGAAACTAACTTGAAAAAGAATGCTAGACCTGTTTCTGTGTCTGCCTCAGCTACATCAAAGGAAAACCAACCCTCGGCAATCAAAAAGAAGGATTCCATGTTTCAAAAACAATCCACATTTTCAAAGAGGGACCGCAGCTGACATACAATTGCAGTAAACCTATTGAGTCTTCAGCTCCCTCATTCTTTTTCTCTCTCTCACTCTGTCTGTTGTGAATGTGAGTCTTCAGGGTCATTGATCATCTCATTAAATTCAGCCCCAAAGAAAGCGATCCCTTTCACACAGCTCAGGAATTCAGACGTGAAACAACCCCCGCCTCTCTTCAGGCACACACAAACACACTCACGCCATCAAACATCACCAAATGACTGCCTTTTGCCGACAAGAAAGGCGGCAATAAAATGATAAAATAAAGTCTATTTTGCTGGAAAAGGGTAAAAAGGGGTCATTTTCTGCATAGAGTGGTGAACTGTTAGCATAACAAAGCACTGGCTGGAAAGCTAATGTCTCTTCATCTATGACAAGGAGCTCACTAGCTTTTCACTGCTGTGTTCCCCATAAAATGGCCTGGAACAACACCTTACTGCTGCTCCTGACCGCCCTGCAGTCAAACACAGGAAATCCCAATGTCAAGCCCAAACACACACAAACACACACAGATAAATGTGTGTGTGTTTGTGTGTGTGTATAAAGCTACAATAATAAACATGCCACAGTGAGTACCAATAGATCTCCAAAGGCACAATTAAAATGCATGCTGTTAGTTCATTCAAATGCTCTCTCTCTCACACACACACACACACACACACACACACACATACACACACACACGGAGGCTAGAGAGGCAGGGCAGCCAGCGAGTGCTCCGCAGCCCTGTGTGGCTGTGGCTCAGTCTAATTGCCTCTCTAATTGGTGATGTCTAAAGAGGGTCTCCTCTTTATTTTTGGACAGAGCTGCATGCCATCACGTAAGGCAAATTACACAGACAGACAGCCTGGAACACAACAGGAGTAGACACAGATGACAGCGAGAGAGAGAGAGAGAGAGAGAGGAAGAACAGAGGAGAGGGATGAGGAGGATTATCATTATTATTACTTTTTTCACCATAGGAACAGACACTTTATCAGACTAAGCTTCAGGTGGCTAAACAACCAAATTGTTCCCCTCCCACGCGCTCTCCTCCTCAGTCCTCTCCATCATTGCAACGCGGGTTGAGTATATTAGGGATGAGGTCATGCTGCACTCATCCAGCCGGCGGTATGAGGCCTCATCCTCCACTCCTCAACTCCACCGCTTTATCCGGGAGGCCTGCCTTTGATGTGCTCGTAATGTGAAGGACGCAGGGCTATCAGCTGGCTGTCAGCTCGGTAACTACCCTCCGTCTCTCCCAGGGGCAGCAGAGCCAACCAAGCCAGTGTGTCTGTCCAGCACCCAGCAGCTCTACCACTGATGGACCTGATTAATTCCCCGGAACGCTGGTTTGTCTTCCTGCAGTTCACTCAATGACTTCATTCAGCAGGGTGAGGTCACCAGAGGCCTGGTAATAAAGGGGCTGCACTTCACAGTAAAGACAGCCTGCCTGAGCGCAGCTCTCAAAAAAGGCCTTTATGAAAGACGAGGGTAAAAAAGAGGAAAACATCCAAGTGTATTTGGCTCCACAGTGGCAGTCCTTCAGCAGGACTCGCACTCCTTTCTCTTCTCTTTCCTTTTTCCCATTGTGGCGAGTAGAATAATTGGCAGGCCGATGAATTATTAGCACACATAGCTACAGCACAGAACAATGTTCATCATTGGTGCAGACACCATCAAATGTGACTTTGCAGCGATTCACATGCATAAAAGGATTTCTTAAATAATAAAAAATGGGTGCTTTTCTTTTCCGTTTTGAATCTGACGATCTTCTATTCCATTTCAAAACTCTCATTGTTTTTATAGAATAATGTGTCAGCGTGATGAATACGCGTTCAATAAAACCAGTGATAATGATAGACGTCCTCTTCTCTCCTTGAGTCATAACTGATGTGGCACTGCGGTTTAGAGCAGTAGTCTCATATAACAATGCTTATTATGAGGCAAAAGCCTTTAAACAAGTCAAATAAAATTGATGTCACTCACTGCTTGAAACTCAATGATAATCTGGGGAATTTCACTCCAACAAACGGCATGGGAAAACGACACAACTTACGAGTGCAAGTAACTCACTCCCGTGCTTATGGGACTGTAAAAAATGACAATTTCTTGAAATGTGCCATAAATTTGGCGAATTGCTCTTGCCATCCCCATGATGATGGTTGCTTTCAGTTCGTGGGCCACGCAAGTCTAGTCACTTCACATAATCTGGAGTCACAAATCAGCGACGAGCCTCCCAGCCCCACTGGAGTAATACGGAGGTTCGGAGGCCTCTGGCGGCGCAGGTTAGCCCAGCCGCCCTCAGACGGGGGCAATAGACGGCAGTCTGTGGCCTGCCTATCCATCCATCCTGCCTCTGGGACGGACGTGGATGGGGAGGGGGGCAATGAAGCGATGGCCCAGCGGTGATACACGACGCTGGAAGCTCATAAAGCAGGCCGTCAGCTGACCTCTGAGGCACGGGGGAACTGTCGGGGCCTTTACGACCATCACCAGATTTAACAGCCAATAATGACTGGAATAACCGCTTAAACCTTTACGGACCTGCACAGCCGCATGGTAGCAGGGAAGAGAGAGAGAGAGAGAGAGAGAGAGAGAGAGAGAGAGAGAGAGATATTCAGCCAGCGCACTGACAGGGGCCATGTTTCAACAGAAGGGAAATGACAGATGCAAAGAGAGAGCACCCAGAATTGTGTGTCTCTTTACAGTAAGTGGAGCCAACTGGCCTGTCCATCCCCATCCTGATGAATGCACAACAGGGAGAGCTGGAGGAAGGACAAGACAGAAAGAAGTGATACATGTGGCTAAAGACATGAGGAGAGAAAAAAAGGGCAATGGACATTTTGGGGGGTAAAAAAACAAAACGATCTCCCACA
>CABFOS010060359.1:15204-26914 GCA_900660315.1 Diretmoides pauciradiatus | reverse complement strand
ATTTCTTGTAACATATGTGAATTATTCCATCAATTCAATCAGATCTTGTGCAGCTAAGGACTCCATATTGAAGATGAAAATTAAAAGTATAGTAGAAAATTGCACCAGCAACCTTCAGCCTTAGAGATAGGGTGAGGAGCTCAGACATCCGGGAGGGACTCAGAGTAGAACCGCTGCTCCTCCACGTCGAGAGGAACCAGCTGAGGTGGTTCGGGCATCTGGTTAGGATGCCTCCCGTACGCCTCCCTGGGGAGGTGTTTCGGGCATGTCCAACCGGGAGGAGACCTCGGGGTCGACCCAGGACACGCTGGAGGGACTACATCTCTCGGCTGGCCTGGGAACGCCTCGGGATTCCCCCGGAAGAGCTGGTGGAAGTGGCGGGGGAGAGGGCTTCCTGGGCTTCCCTGCTGAAGATGCTGCCCCCGCGACCCGGACCCGGATAAAGCGGAGGACAACGAGACGAGACGAGAGTTTTTCCCACCAGTTACGTAGACACACGACCATGGGAAAATAAAGTCCAGATTGAAAATGACCGAAATGATCCTTTAACACTGCCACATGAGCCAGGAAGTGAATGGTGTGTGCAGTGACATTTAGCCACTGAGATAAAAAGAGATTGTCCCGCATTTCATTGAAAATTCTCCCTAAGTAATATACTCTTAAAACATTTTGGACCGCAAGTGGAATGGTCTATGGGGATCCAGCTGTCCACTCTGACTGAGTGAAGAAAAGCCAACATTGAGTGAGCAGAGTTAAGTCTGTATTTGAGGAAAGGAGACCACAGCACTGTACTCGTTCGCAAACCACTATCTCAGAAAACCTTTTTGCTAAATAAGTCATATTTCCCACAACTCTTACTCCTAAGTAATATTTCAGGATCCAGAAGGGGGGGAAACTGAACTGAAGAATGCACACTTAGCTTCTGTAGTTAAATTTGTAATGTCTTGTGTTCAGTTTAGTGCTAACAGTTATTAAATACTCGTCACAGATATGACACTTTAAATACAGCTCTCTTTCACCAGAGAAAAACACTTACTGCTTTCTGAATATCAGCACTGCTGACCAAGTACCTCCCCCGGGGACTCATTTATTATGGTTTATTGCCCACTAATTTTGTACTTGCATCCAATTTATAGCTGTGTTTCATGAAAAATGTATCACATAGTTTAGATAGATGGTATTTTCATTGATTTATTATAATATCTGAGGGGGTTTTCTGATGGAAACTAGGCTGCAGTGTCCGTGGACGGTTGCTGTTGTGTTGTGTATAGCGACGCTGGCAGTTTCTGTGTTTGTGCAGGCAGATGATTAAGAGCCAGATTCTGTCGCTTTTTTTTTACTGTCTACAAACATGGGCTCGTAAATATGGAGGGGCATAACGCTGTGGGGTCAGTGGACCGTGGGAAGTACACAATGCAGTACGTGTGTCGGTATGTGTGTGAATATAATAAGGAGAGAACACACAACGTTACTCGGTTCCGTTACTAGCACCAAATATGGTCTCCTCCTCCTCTTCTTCCTCTTCCTCCTCCTCCTCAGCAGCAGCAGCAGAAAATCAGCATGAAAGGGAGAAGGTACAGTCAGGTAGGGCAAAAACAGCTGACCACAGAAGCTATATAAGACAGTGTCTGGTTGCAGTGGTACTATTACATTGTCTTGACAACATGAGAATTAAAGTACAGCCTACATCTGTTCATCTCTGAGTCCAATATAACATCTATTCTCTAGCTAATTACCGGTGATCTACTAAGCTATAGACCTGTCTTACAGCAACCAACAAGTGTGTCAGTTTCAGTGTCGCTTTAGCAGGCGTGGTTGAAGAATTCATACTTGTCCCTGTGTGAGGTGGTGAGGACGGGAGGGATCCAGCCCAGCGATATCAGTCCATGATTGCTTAGTGTAAACAAGGAGAACTCCTATCAGTGCAGAATCGAGGCGTTGGCTACACCAAAGACGCTTCACAGACCATGATTGGTTTCAGGAACGATTCAGCACACGGTCCGGCAGATGTTCTATTGTCTAGAAAATAACTCTGAACCTAATTAGCTACAGTAATCCTATGTGACCCATTAAGAGTTCCCCTTATCACCCGTTGTGCTGTCAGTCTAAGTGAGGAGGACTCTGTCTGCTGTAGAGTAACCCATATGTTCTGTGTTCAAAGATGCTGTGAGAGCTGGATTGTTACAAATAAAATATCAATTATTCATGCTACTGGAAGATATTTCAGTCCTCACTTATGAGGGCTTTTGACACTAACTCCTCAGCACTTCTCAGTGTTCTGCTGAAAGAAAGGGTGGAGAGAGGTGTGGGCTGGTTATGGCCTGCTGTGGAGGAGAGCCATATGTCCACTGTTTCCACTGTGCTTGCTCATGCACTGTGCCCACTCTTTCCTGGGCAGAACCCTCACTATTTCCATGGATGTATGTCCCCACGCACTCATGAAATCACATGTTACTTTGTCTACTGCGCCACGCAGGCTCCTCTTGGTGCACAGCAACACAACCGTGACCTTCTCTACCTTTACCAGCATCAGCATTGATTACGTAACAGTAGATATGTGAGGCGTGTAGCGCTGCACTTCCTGACCTTGACTGTGGAGCCACATACACCTTCATCTTGAAGCTGAAACTATTGTTAATGCCAGTAGAAACAACTTCAGAAAGCAAGGAGTTTAGTGAAAAACCCTTGATACTCTCCGGTAGTTCCCAGGACTGTTTGAGGAAATGTTTGAGGAAATGTATTTGAGAGAGTAGAAATCAACCTGAAACTGAAAGTGTCATTGTTCAGCACATCAGCGGCATATTGGCTTTCTGACCACTGTGTGGGACCGCTTACTGTTACTTGTAATAAAGTAATCGTGTTTCCTTTATGAGTTCACTGTGGTTTTAGGACAGTAAAAGGCATTGCTATGCACGACGCAGGGCAGAGCAAAACCCTCTCAGCTGTTCTAAGAGCACTGCTTAGTCAAGTGTGGTGCCCGGCTCGTTCAGGAGCGTAACAAAGAAGGGGGTCCCCTCAGTAACAGCTGAAGTAAACAAATCATTTATTGAAGATAACTCAACGAGAGAGAGAGAGAGAAGTCACAAGTGACATCATTGATTGAATAAAACTGGCAACAGACCATTGTATTAAAACAAAAGTTAAATAAATCTTTCATTTTATCTATTATAATGTATAAAATATTATATATACTATACTAACATACTATTCTAATCTATATAATAGTGCTAAATGCCACATGAAGTAAATAATGGTATAAGTGGTGATTTTCAATTAGCACATTAATATGTAAATGAACAGTGATGTGGTTACAAGTGTGTGTGTTTTATTCCAACGGCTTCTGTTGTGTTGTGTTGTGTCTGTGTTTCAGGGTTCTCTGCGTCCCCGTGTCTTCCTCTTCACTGCCGCCTCTGAAGCCATGGACTAGAGCAGCGTCCGGTCTCCACAGTCCCATGGCTTCTCAACAACCCTCAGTGAAAATACAGAAAGTATGTTTTGACATGTTCCCCTTCTCTGATAACTAACACAGAGGGAAACTGAATCAGAATCACCAATGTTGTCACTGATATCAGCAAAATGAGATTAAAAATATACTATACTATAAGATGGACAGCGTTTTACGTCATATGGGAAAGTGATTGTGGGTCGTAATGACGTCCCACAGGGTAATGGTGTGAATAGGGTGGTTCTCAGGGGAAAAGATGAGCTCATGACTTATAATAATCAGTTATTTCCACGTCTATTCTCACCACTCGACTCATAGCTTATTGTTCTCTTCAGAGTTAAGCGTCTGCCCAGAGTGAGAGCTTAATGATGCACAGGTATTGTTGTCTATAGGTGGTCCTCAAAGAGCCTTAACTCGTCTACAGACCGGCTTTCATTCTCTTTACTAAACTAGTTATAAAATATGAATAAGGCCAGCAGCAGAGTCTTCTTCCACACACACTGAAGAAGACTCTGTCGAAACGCGTCTGTTGTGTTTTGGTCCAGTGAGAAAAACTATTAAAAAACCACCGGATGGACACTTGAGTGCTGTTGGCCTTATTTATATTTTGTTCATTTTGCCTGGGACCTGCACCTCTTTAAGTTGATTTTGTCCACTTACATTTACTAAAGTAGTGAAATATGTATTTTGCCATTACACACATTTAGCTGCTGTCTGAGAAAGTGTAGTGGCAGTTTAAAATAGTTAAAACTAATTAAATTGTTCTCCTTTCAGAGATAACCTCAAACACATATTGCATCACCTTTGATCCGATGCTCTCCCTCCTGGAAATGACGTGGTTGTGAATGTGTAATTGGCTAAAGCTGACTAAGAATAATTATTTGTTGAGAATTGCTTTTATTAATCCCCTTGGGAAAACTGGAGCAGGGCCACCGCTCAACCTGGCTCAGTCTTAGTTAAGGTGCTGGAAACATAAAAGTCCAAAAGCAAAGAAAGAATTTCCGCACACTTAAATCTGTGCAAAACTTCACTTTATATATGTTGAGCTTTCGGTCTAAACGACCTTCATCAGAGCATTAATCCCTGTGGGGAAATGATTATTTTTCTCTCAACTGACACACACACACGCATGCAAACACAGGACCTATATACATGCATTTAATGGAGAGATGTCTGAGCGATGGAGCTGCCGCTTAACGGCGCCCAGAGCAGTCGGGGGCTTAAGGGCACCTGGGCAGCGGCCAGGGGATCATGAACTGGCGCCTCTCCAGCTACTAGTCCACTCCCGTCTGACTGGTCCACGCTGGACTCGAGCTGGCAATCCTCCAGTTCCCAACCCAACTGAGCCACTGCCTCCCCAAACCCACTGCCCCATATGAAGAGCGTTAGGAACACACGTCCCTGGGCTTGAACCACCAACCTCTCTGTTAACAGCCTAGCGCACTGGCCAATCACGCCAGAGAGACCTGTAAACACAGTGGCTGCTCTGTGTTTCCTCTAGCTAGCATGTGGTGAGACTGTCTCAGCACGAATAATGCACATGCAACACAATACAAATGGCTGACAGTAACTAGGTCAGCTAAACTACAGCTTAAGTGCAGCTTTAACTCATAAATAATACACACGATAAAGACAAAAGTTGCTGCTGGGTCTCGAACAAATATACTTTCTCTCTGATGCCAAAGATTACACAGCACTCAGCTGCCATGTGGAGAGTGAGTCAATTCTGCCATGGTTGATAAAGATCTGCCATGATGACCTGTTCATGCTGCCATCAGTAGACCATATGAGAAACTGTAAACATGACATCTAACATCCTTTAGTCTGAGGAGGAGGAAGCCTATTTCCAGATTACAGTGTCTGTCCATCCACCACAGTGAGCCAAAACGTCATAGACAGTCATGTCATGTGGCATGACAGAGCCTCTCCCTGCTTACTGCTCAGAGTCATGGGCAAGGCGTCTGGCCGTCTCCAACGCTGCTCTCACTCCTGGGTCCAGTCCAAGGAACGGACCCATGTGCAAACCGCTGGTCCGCACACAGAGGCCCGGTGTCAGAGCTGTCAACCTGTGGGTGTTTGTTTCTTCACTGACAATGCTATGAGCTGCGTTGCTCTGACACCCACGCAGCCTGAAGCGGAATGGAAGCTATGCATGTACTCATTCCCTGGGCTGGGGGAGTGATTGTGCGTGTGTCTTACAAGTGTTGTTTGTAACCTTGTAGCAAGGTAATGTGTCTTCATCATTAGAGTCCAAGTGCCATGTAGCCAGGATGTAAACAGGACATAATAAGAACTGGAGAACATCACACTCTTCTGACCAGAGCTGCAAACAACAGTGACTCATCCTTTCTTCGCACACACTCAACTCAGAGTGCTAATGTGGTTGATGATACTGGATCATACCCAGAAACCCCTGGTTGACCCAGCCTGGCAGGAAAAGGGTTAGTGTTGTTATGAGCTTGGGCAGTGGGCCAGAGGCCGCTCAGATAGGCAGATGTGTCCTGCATAACGCCTCTGGCTGTTTTGGTGATATTACATCTGTGCTGCTGGATATTATGTTATGAACGTTAGCGAGAGTTGGGAGGAGCAGTGGGAGTGGCGTGCTAGTCACAGCTCTATGAAGCATTACACATCAGTAGAAGCAGACTGGAACCGTTGGCAAGGATGTAAGTAAGTGAGATGAAATGCAGTGAATATTTTCATAGGCGTTAGTGAGTGATGTACTCCTGACAGTCTGGCTGAAATGTATTTAAGACGGACGTTTGTGTTCCTCTTTTCTGTATCTCCAGATGAGAACGTGAAGCCTGGCGTCCACCAAGGCCACCGCTGCACCCTGGGCAGCGCACACACATGATCACATGACTCTGGACATGGACGCGGTCCTGTCAGACTTTGTTCGGTCCACAGGGGCAGAACCGGGTCTGGCTAGAGACTTGCTGGAAGGTAAGACACACGACGATGGCCTCTGCGAGACTAGAGACTTCTACTAAGACTGTGATGTTTTGGAATGTATATTTTGATCACCTGCTCCCTGTTCCCTGTACTCAAGCGAGCAGAGGAGATGAGAGGAAAGGGCAGGAAGAGAGGAAACGAGAGGAGAGGAAACGAGAAGAGAGGAAACGAGAGGAGAGGAAACGAGAGGAGAGGAAACGAGAAGAGAGGAAACGAGAGGAGAGGAAACGAGAAGAGAGGAAACGAGAGGAGAGGAAACGAGAAGAGAGGAAACGAGAAGAGAGGAAACGAGAGGAGAGGAAACGAGAGGAGAGGAAACGAGAGGAGAGGAAAGGAGAAGAGAGGAAACAAAGGAGGAGAGAGGCCTGATTTAGAGGCCAGTGTGACAGTTTTACGAGTGCACTCCCCAGGGAGAGCTTTGTGCCCATTCATTGGAACTCATTGAGGAGCGGAGAGCTACTGGCACTTGTACAGCTTACATATAACACTGTACCTGCTTAGGAAAAAACAGCGGAGAAAAAGTGCATACATCAACAGAAAACTGTCCCTACGGTCATTGGGATTGGAGTTAGTACAACAGTGCTGTTTTTTTCTCCTACTTTTTGCCGAGGCCAGAAGTGCTGTAAAAGACAATAATTCCAGTATCTGATCAAACTGCAGTAAAACAAAACAAAAACTCTGGCTATTCTAAACTTTGAATGCAAATGCAGTGTTGTTTGCTTGGGGAGGTTCGACCTTGACTAGAACACTCCCCTCTCCTCTCCTCTCAGACAAGACTGAAGGAGATGGGCCCGGATGTCCCATTTCAAACAGCGGTGTTATGCTTGCTGCTTATTTCCGGTGTTCGCTTTCCAGATCAGCATCACTTATCTGCTCTGTCTCCCTCTGGTGAGTGAGGGAGGTGTGAGGAGACAGACAAGCAGAGAGACAGACAGGTTGAGAAGTGTGGCGGCAGCACTTGTCTAAGTACATTACAAGGTACTCTTAAGAGTGAAAAATGAGATTTGTACTTTTCACATCAAGTTAATTTGGGCTATTGAGTGGAGCACTGATGGAGGAAATGTAGTTTACTGTTATTCTCTGTATGCATTGTTTGTATGGACAGTAAGAACTGGTAATTATCTCAAGCTTTAATCAGAATTGGATCTCGGCTTTGTGCTTTTCATCAATAATACAGTCTATAGTACTGTGCTGAGCTAAACTTCCACTGCCCTTGTAAGAAAAATCCCCATACACACAGTTAATTCAAAATCCTGTAATAAGAAAAGCCAGAATCAATTTGAAGGCAGCTACTGTGTTTCTAATGGAGGCTTTAATGTATGTACACCCTGTATAGTGCAGATTAATATAGGATGCTTTTTCAAATGGAGGAGCAAACCGGACATTAACGAGAGTAAAACAATGCTTTACATGCTGCATTGATTGAACTTAATGTCCAGCAGACCATGCATTAGGTGCTGAGTGGCTATGATGCTGAACTCTCATATTTGACCAGCTAAAGCATAGTGACGTCCATTAGGTGGAATCAGGATTGCATTGATTGCATTGATTGTGTGAGTGAAGATGATTAGTGGTGCCAGAAGTTCAGAGTGACCTTGTCTGGACGACTGGAGGAGGGTGGATCACTTCTTCTAGGTCTCTAGAGTGCATTCACACCTGGTAAAGGTCCGTATATGGTACATCATGGAGCACCGTCAGGTTATGTTCATGTTGGTTATGTTCATGATCTGGAGCATATCAGCAGACTTTAGAGGACCGCGCATATTATGAACCTTGACTGGAATACTCCCCTCTCTGTGTAAGACTGCGGGTATTCAATAATTTAATAATACAGGCATTTCGAGGAAGACGCTCTGCCACCAGACGATCTTATCTCAGAAGACGTCTGGCTCTGATGAGATCCTACCATGACTTGTAAGCTTTGAGAATAACAGAGCGCTCCATACATCAACAAACGAGTGAAACGGCACAAAAGATGGAACCTCTGTACCGCTCCTCTCCAATATTAAAGCTGCGACTTACAGAAAAGTAATCATGGTCAAATATAAAAGAAAGGCAAGACCCTTTTAATTCTTTCACATAAGAGAGAACATTATTTTTGATGCCTTCTCCAGTGAATTGGTTCTTTCTCTCTTTTTTCTTCCCGTTCGGAAAAACTTTATTTCTTATTACCGGATTCGTCAATTTAACCCATAAAGTGGTGATTGGGTCGAATGGTGTTCACACCAGAAATGAACCGATCCAGAGTTCACTTGATAGCGGCCCGAGACCAGGGAGCGGTTGTTGATAGAGACCAGGGAGCGGTTGTTGATAGAGACCAGGGAGCGGTTGTTGATAGAGACCAGAGTTCGATTCCAGCGTTCACACCAACACAAACAAACTGCACCGAGGCGTAAACTCTCCAGGGTTCGGTTCAAGCGGACTAAACCAGGCTGGTGTGAAGTTAAACGCACGGATGGATGTTTTGGGTGTAGTCGTATGTTAATGTGGGCTTAGACTGTTTTCAGATAGTGTCAGATGAGATGGGTCACCGAGTTATAATAAGATTGAGACTTGACTTGTGTCTCCTAAACCTGGAAGGGATTCCTGTCAGAGAGACTGCTCCCAGAGGAGACAGCCCTGTGTGTGTGTGTGTGTGTGTGTGTGTGTTGTTGCTCTCTCCTGCACACAGGATATTGCTTGTCACTCTATTATAGGATCTGAATCACCTCACAATCTTGTTTTTTTTGGCTCTTCTTAACATCTATAGTCATTTGCTTTATGATGCAACATTGCATGTACTTTGCATGAGTCATATGGGCTACATACTGTATACCAGTAGTAGATCATCAATGTGCATATTCAATGTCAAATCCCGGTGGGCTGCTGCGTCCGTGCGTGGGCCGGTCGATTGTATTTGTGTTTTTTGATCAATACCGCCGGCCCTGTTGGGTTTCAGCGTGGCCCCGTACTGTATATCTACAGTATGGTGAGAGAGAGTCCCGGCCTCCTGTGCTGTGATTGGTTAGTACTCCTTACTTCGACGCGTTTTCTGATTGGGTGGTATGCGTGTTGTGCGAGTTGAACTTTTGTGTGGCTTGTTGCGGCAGTACCACTATAATCATTAAATATACAGTAGGCTAACTAACTAACCTTTGAAAAACATGGCCGGAATCAGATGTTCCAAGACCTTTGGTCTCCATTATTACGTCAACTGAACTGAAATGAATGAATACCTTGTCAACACTGTTGTTGTTGTTGTGTTTTTGTTTTTGTTTTTGTTTTATTTTGTTTTGTTTTGTTTTGTTTTTTGTTTTTGTTTTTTTTAACTCGTTTTTGTCTGGTTTCATTTTATGTTGTTATTGCTGGGTGGGTGAGGGGGAAGAAAAGAAATGGCGAAGTATTGTGGAAATATTGTGAACACATCTGTACTGTACAACTGTACTTTGCTTAATAAAAAGAAATTTAAAAAAAAAAAGTAAGTGTTTCTCGACCACTGTCACCAAGACAAATGTCTGTGCTTTACTTCTACTATCCGAGTTTCTTTTTCTGATTCTGACTCTCTAGATTTTGTGCTCAGCCAACTATTCACTACTGCCAAACAATGAAGGAGAATTTGGTCTGCGGGCTACAGCAATTATGTTGACCGACACTGAGGGAATACTCACAGATGATCCGGGGAGACCGGGGAAACCACGCTCTCCACGCTGTCCGGGCAGACCGACAATACCGCGCTGTCCACCAATACCCTGAGGTCCAGAGGCACCAGGGGCACCCTGCACAGAAGGACACAGCCAAAGGTTAACCACTGTGTATCAGACTGAGGAGACAGTTATTCCATTACATTTACTGGTTACTTCATCAAAATTGTAGTCAGTAATGTACCAAATGACCCAAATGATTACAAGGAATGGATTACTCCATTTTTTGAGGTTGCATAACAGAATATAGTATAGTTTTATTCAGTTACTACACTGCTCTACTGTCATAATATCTCTATCTGAAGTTTGAGGGAGCACTCACAGCGGGTCCATCAGCACCAACAGATCCTCTCTCTCCGGTGGGTCCTGGGGGTCCAGCGGCACCAGCCTCACCGGGGCGACCGGCAACACCAGTCTCACCGCGAGCTCCCTTCTGTCCCTCTTTGCCACCGGGTCCGGGGGGTCCGGGGGGTCCAGAAGCTCCCTGGAAGTCAAGAGTCCCGTTGAGTTTGGGTGATTGTTGTTGAGAAACGGCCTCGCAGGCGGTGCGAAAGAACAGCAGATTATTTGGACATTGGGGAACTTACAGCGGGGCCGGGGGGTCCAACTCTGCCAGCGGGTCCGGGGAAACCAGTGGCACCCTACACACACACACACACACACACGATATTAAACAAAGTGCTTCATCTTTTTCAATGGTATCTGATGTGCAGCTTTGAAGTTGATGAAGACTGAAGTGATACTTACAGGAGATCCAGCACCACCACGAGCACCTTTAGCTCCGGGAGCACCGGCGGGTCCCTGATGACATGAACACACATTCATAGATTAGACAGAAAACTTGGTGTCAGTGGTAATTAAGGAAAGTGGTTGACTTTGACCAGACTACACCACTAGTTAGAGCAACTGTAGTTGTTTGGAGGGCCAACTCACCTGAGGTCCAGCAGCTCCAACAACTCCAGAGGGTCCAGGAGCACCGGCGTCTCCCTTGGGTCCGGTGTTACCAGCCTCTCCCTTGGCTCCAGCCTGACCATCAGCACCCTGTGGTGGGGCGATACAAGGGAGGTCAAGAGGAGAGACGGATCAAGACGCTTTGAGTGAACTGCGTCGTTTTGTTCGCATTTAAATCTTTTGAAATATAACACAATGAATGAACTTACAGGAGGTCCAGCGAATCCAGCGGGTCCGGGAGGTCCAGACTCTCCACGCTCACCCTGTTGGACGATGGGGAAACAAGCGTTGTAGACTATAGGGCACATCACCACTGTGTTCTATAGCACATTGTTGTCTTGTTTATGGAGTGTTTCTCTGGATGTTAACTCACAGGGCCGCCGCGAGGACCGGTGGGTCCAGCAGGTCCGACAGCGCCACCCTCACCCTAGAGACAAGTGAAGGAGAAGGAGAAGAAATGAGCAAAGTTCGATCCAAATGTGGTCAGTCAGCCTGGACGCTTCATCTATGACCGGCGCCCGACTTCTGACAGCAGAACAGCCTCCATAGCAGTGGATTTGTTACAAGGATCAAGTCGAAGAACGTACAATACATCTAAATCCATGTTTCCATGTATGTAACAACAGATTTTACTGTAATCATGATAAGACAGGAAAAGGAAAAACACAGAGAGAATGAATGA